>CALYDF020000390.1:0-16359 GCA_944474145.2 Dicrocoelium dendriticum
CATCCTAGCTCATCATCATCACCAACAGCAGTGCATCAGCCATTTGAACTGATGCTTCGCTGCCATACAACCATGATGACCTATGAAATAAAGAATAAGAAGAGGGAGAGAAGGGGGACTTACCTGAAAACCTTAATGCCCTAAGCAAACATTCAGGGTCAAGGCGTCTACACCTTTTGTAGACAACATACCGTCACAAACAGCTGGCTGTCGTGCAAAGAGAAGACGGCATCGGCGAGACAGCTTCCTTGCGGCTTTCACTGCCACGCGTCATAATCAGCCATTATCCCGCATATAACTCAGCACCAAACACACTTTAAACAGACAATCCGATTAGGAGACGGCAGCAGACGCGCCACTGGTGTCTACTACGAGCCATGTCCTGTAAAGTCTCAAGCCAAGCACAAGGTGAGTCACGTGGACTCCAACCCGGAAGGCTAGACGGACCAACGGCACCCAGTTTGGTCGTCAGTGACTTCATTTCCCGCTGCCAAGTCAACTTCTGTCCACCTCGAGCTTTGCGCCATCCTACATCTGGTAGACTGAACAAGGCCCTCTTAGGTAAGCGGTGACCAGGCATGCGTAGCACGTGCCCGAGTCAATGCAACTTAATCAGTGCTATCTGTTGTGCTAGGGTGCTAGCATAATTATCACTGCCTAGTACTCGCCTACGCACATCATCGTTGGGGATGCGCTGGTGCCATCCGACACCAGCAATGCTTCGCAAACAACGATGATCAAAGACTTGAAGGCGCCTCAGATCTTCAGACCGAAGGGGCCAAGTTTCACTACCATAGAGCAGAACGGCCCTCACTGTGGCCTTGTATACCCGGCCTTTCAAACGGAGGCAAACTCCATTCTGTCGCCAAAGATGCCGTAGATTCAAGAAGGCAGCTCTGGCCTTTGCAATGCGTGAGCTCACGTCAGTTTCTATGCACCCATCATTGCTGATGCAGCTGCCAAGATAAGTGAAATGATCAACCACCTCGAGTTCCTCGTTAGCAAGCATCGAGTGGTCTTCAAGTGGCTGGTGGTGCTGCAGCAACACTTTGCACTTTGAAGGTGCGAACTGCATACCAAATAATGGGATCACTCTGGATAGGCTAATCAGGGTTGATTGTGCCGCCGCAAAATCGTCGAAAAGCAAGACGATATCGTCCGCATAATCTAGGTCAACTAACCTTTCACCACGCAGCACTTCAACGCCTACATCGTCGAATTCCGTCAGGGAACACTCCATGGTAGAATCCACGACGAAATTGAACAATAACGGGGAAATCGGACAGCCCTGACGAACGCCACTTGTAGTCGAAAAGCTATCCGATAGGGCACCATAGACCCTGACGCGGCCTGTAGTGTTCGAGTATAGAGCACGAAGGATGTTCACATATTTCGTGGGGACACCTTTTCGCGCAAGTAATTCGAACAGAATCGATCGATCGACCGAAACGAACGCACGCTTGAAATTGAGGGACAAAGCCATTGCCGGTCTGCGGTATGCGTGGCGCTGCTCTAGCACTTGCCGCAAAGTTAATATATGGTCTATACAGCCGCGTTCTGGGCGGAAACCGGCCTGCGCTTCCCTAATCCGAGATTCCCGTTCTGCAGTGAGGCGACGAACGATAATCGAGGCCAGTAATTTTGTCACAACTGGCGTTAGGCTAGTAGCCCTGTGGTTCGCACAGTCTGTGCGACTGCCCTTTTTGTATATTGCCACTATAATCGATTCGCTCCAATTAGCCGACACACTCACTTCGTTCCAGATACGTTCGAATAGGGAGGTCAGTGCCCTGCAGAGGACCTCACCTCCATCCTTAAATAGTGCAGGTGGGAGGGAATCCGGGTCAACGGCACGAAAACGATTGAGGGCTATGATCGCGTTTCGGACCTCGGCCTCCGACGGAGGCTCTAAACTAACCGTCCATGGCACGTCCTGCATCACCTGAGTAAGAAGAGGTCCGGGTGCAGGGGGCAAGCTGAACTGATCTTCAAAGTGTTCAGCCTAACGAGCCATACGGCGCTCCTTATTGTGTATCAGCGCACCCGCGCTATCTCCGATTGTCTCACTGACGCCTGGTTTTCTGGAACCAGTGGTGCGGATTAGCTGGAAGAGCTTGCGGTAATTGCCTACTGCTCCTGCCTCCTTCATTTCTTGAGTCCGACTGGTCCATCGGGCTTCCTTGTCAGCACATAGGCTCCGCTTTAGTTCACGCCTAATAGCCCGTCTGGTCACATAGTGTTCAGAACCAGCCGGGAGGTGTCTTCTAGCTTCCAACAGGTTCACGGACCTTTCATATATCCAGTGACTGGTGCGGTGACGATTGATAGTGCCACAAGCAGATGCTCCTGCGTCGTGGATAGCGGCCGAGATCCTATTCCACTGAACTTCAGGGTCATTAGGACAAGACAGTGAGAGTTCGCTCTGCAGTGCTTCTTGATAGGCTTGCCTGACCGAGGGCTGGGACAATTTCTCCGTTGCCCATCAGTGGAGACGCTTTGTGCGCCTTCCGGTAAAGTTCATGGAGAAAAGACAGCGTCCTAAGGCATGACCAGAGTCGACACACATATTCCAGTAGGAGCGGCAATCCAGGATGGAACGACGCCACCTGTAACTTATGGCCATGTGGTCAATTTGGGTCCATCGCTGGCCAGCTACAGGTGGACGCCAAGTGGCACTTCGGCGCCCACTGTGTCTAAAAGCAGTGCTACTAAGAAACAACTGGTACTCCGCACACAGTTGCAGCAGACGCTCACCGTTGTCAGTCCGTTCGGAGTTAAGTCCATAATTACCACCCAGCTGAGCTGCTGAAGAGCTCAGATGCCCTACTTGTGCGTTCATATCCCCTGCAGAGCTTCGGCCAGTCACGACAGAGGTCGCTCATCAAATTGTCACGCGCGGTTCGTCAACGAGTGCCCGACTAAGACGACTCTCCTCCGACAAATTAAGTACCGCAAGAGCTGAATTTGATCACCTGCTTCAGGGCAGTACCATACGACCATTCAAAGCCCATGAGCATCATCTCTCCACATGGTTCCGGAAAGGACCATGGGAACTGGCGTTCTTGCAGCGATTTTCTTTCTCTAAACAACGTAACCACGCCCGATCGCTATCCGATCCCACATATCATGGACCTTACCGCCAAGCTGACAGGTAAGGACGTTTTCAGTAAAATCGGCTTGGTGTTCTCTCACGACCAAATTCCGGTATCCGAAGCGGACATTGCTAAAACTACCATGACCTCTCCATTTGGTTTGTTCATGTTCTTGCGCATGCCATTTGGTCTAAAGAATGCCGCGCAAATTTTTCAGCGCCTCATCGACCAAGTTTGTCTCGGTCTAGATTTGGCTTTTGCCTACCCCGACGACATGTTAATCGCGAGCTCCTCACGCGAGGGACGCTTACGCCAGGTTCGAACGCTTTTTGATCGTTTCTCTTCACACGGTGTGACGGGCAACCAAGAAAGTTGTTCATTCGGTGTTGATACAGATGTTTTTATTGACCACCATATTTGTCCTGCAGGCGTCGTGTCACTACAGGATAAAATTAGGGCCATCTTCGACTACCCCGAACCTTGCTCTTTCAAACGCCTAAGACGCTTTGACGGCCTCATCAACTTGTATTGCCGTTTCATACTTGGGTGCGCTTCGATTATGCAACCCCACACGGCCCTTCTCCGAGCGAAGCTCAAGAAATTCGATTTTCCAGTTGTACCACGCGCCGCCTTCCTAGTTTTGAATGAAGCTATCGCCAACATGGGTTCTACAGCGGATAATCACTGCACCTACACTTTTGACGTGGCAGTTAGTGCGACCTTACAACAAATGGTAGGTGACGCCTGACAGCGGTTGTCATTTCCTTCTGAACGTTTGCAACCTGCAGAATCTCGTTACAATACTTTCGTTAGAGAACTAGTAGCCATTTATTTATTCATACCTCATTTCCGACTTGCCTTAGAAGGACGCTCCTTTGCCGTCTTCACCGACCACAAACCCCTGACTTACTTGCTTAGATCGACTACCGACCGATACTCTCCTAGAGATTCGCACCATCTAGACTATATCGCTCAGGTTACGACCGATATACGACGTGTCGCAGGTGTGCACAGCACTGTCGATGACGCATTTCCGGATTCAAGTAATTTCCACTGACGCCGGCGCCGCTACCGACTTGGCAGCCATGGCCGCAGCGCAACTCAATGATCCTGACTTTGATTTACTACGTAAGTAGCCATCACTGGGCGTACGACCTATTCCGCTGACATCATCCGACGGAACTATACTTCGCGATTTATCTCTGGGCACGCCGCGCCCAGTCGTGCCACGCGAGTTTCGGCAGACCGTGTTCGATACTTTGCATGGCTTGTCTCACCTAAACATTCGTGCATCGGTTAAACTCGTAACCACAATGTGCGTCTGGTGCAATGTTGATCGTGACGTCCGTACTTGAGCAGCT
This sequence comes from Dicrocoelium dendriticum, assembly GCA_944474145.2. NCBI lineage: Eukaryota > Metazoa > Platyhelminthes > Trematoda > Plagiorchiida > Dicrocoeliidae > Dicrocoelium > Dicrocoelium dendriticum. The sequence goes on from CALYDF020000390.1 coordinate 4,454, forward strand.
GCTTGATTTCCGCGTCAACGCGCGACAGTGCATATGCACATGAAAAGCCCAGTACATTTTCCACGCCAGATGCATGTTTTCACCAAGTGCACGTCGACGTCGTAGGTCTTCTCTCGCCTTCGAGAGGCTCTGCATATCTACCGACCTGTGTCGATCGAGTCACTTGGTGACCGGAAGCTATTCCCTTACCTAACTGCTCCTCGAAAACGGTAGAGAAAGCTTTTCTGTTTTTAACAGTTTTCACTGCTACGATACTGTGATCGATCAAGGATTCTCCGCGCTATCTAGTGGTGCTAGAATTACACCCATCGGATCATAGCTGACGAAGCTACGACTCAATCTGTGGTTCCAATTGCATTCGCCCATCGCGGGCACTTTCCGATGTCAGCCACCCACTACAAGCTACTTCCAACGGCTTTGTCCTACTGGAACCAGTGTGGATCAATAAGCTAACCAAACTCCGTGTACGTGTGTCCTCGTCGTGCACACTCGCGTACGGCAACCGACGTCAACAGTGCGACTCAGGTTAAAAATGCGAGCGTCACTCGACCTCTCACAAGTGAACAGACAAGGGCAGCGTTCCTTGGCAACAACAATACTCAAAGAAATTTATTCCACCTAACCACAGATGTGGAGAGCAGCAGTGCATATGAGCAGTTAAGAGAGGCATTATTTGTTCGTTTTGCGGCCTTCCGTTCCATCCCCTGTGCAGATTTAGGTCAACTACAATACAAGAGACAAATCAACCTGACTGATTCGGTCCGGTTTTACCAAATATGTAGCGCAGTCCCTATAGTCCAATGGTGGGCACTACCGCTCGTGAAAAGTGTGAAAAACTGACGGAAACAGTCCAGCAGATAACGAGCTTCAGGGCTTTGCCCTTGGAATGTAACAAAACCGATCTTGCTCTACAGCAAATCCCTCAGAGCTCTGTCCGTAAGTCGAAGGCTCAAGTCAGGCTTGCTAACCACACGATGGCATCTGCGCTACCTACTCCGACAATTACTAACGCATTAAATAGGCAAGACACATCCAGCGTGACTGCTATTAACTCATCCCTAGACGCCATGGCACTTCGACGCCCACTGTGTCTAAAAGCAGTGCTACCAAGAAACAGCTGGTGCTCCGCATACAGTTGCAGCAGACGCTCACCGTTGTCAGTCCGTTGGGAGTTAAGCCCACGAGTACCACCCAGCTGAGCTTCTGAAGAGCTCAGACGCTCTACTTGTGCGTTCATATCCCCTGTAAGTACAATAATATCTGAGCTAGTAGCACTACGTAGTAGCGCGTTCAGTTCGTGATAGAATGTGTACTTGACGGCATTAGAACTACAGTCGGTGGGAGCACAAGCGGAAATCACAAACAAACAGCGTTTTGTACTACTTCGTGAATCAACCTTATTTGATGACGTCAAAGGGGCTGCACATAAACGGCTGTTCACCGGAATCCAATCAACCAACGATGGCACAGCGTTGAAGCTTAGAATGCTACCTACAAAAGCTTGACCCGTGAGTGTTGCATCGGCGTCTCCGGATGCGTGCAACGCATAACGAGAGGATAAGCCAGGTGCAGTTAATTCAATAATCCTGTTAGGGTCATTGATCCTAGTTTCGGACACACAACACACATCAATACCCAGTGTGTCCAAGGTGCGTGCGAGTGCAGCCCGTTGACCTGTTTGTCTTAGAGTGCGGACGCTGAATGTCACCATGGAAACGGTATGGCGTGACATTATAAGGGACTTTTGCCGATAGGCGTCCCATAGGTGTAGTGGCTGGCGGAACGTGACTGGAGGAATTTATTCCACAATACGCGTCTTCGTCGAGCCAACTTACAGTAATTTTTGTCCAACCAAGATCGCCTCACTGATCCTAGATTTTTCTAGGCGGCTCATTAGTGTCACAACAAGGGTCGTCTCCTTTACCTTTGCGAGAAACGGGATGAGGATCAATAGGTGAAAGCTGCCAGTTTTCAAACAGCCCATCATCAAAACTCGGGACAATGATTGCTTGCACACATTAGGAACCTGCTCAACATCATCATTGAAAGAATCGGGCTAGTACGTCGGTCATTCTCGCAGCTGCCACCGGCGGTGCTTTCGAGTAAATAGTGCCAACCTCGGGGGAATTATGGGTGCGCAACAAAAGCAGCTTGCTCTAAAGGATCACTGAGCGAAAAGTGACGAGTGCAAATACTGTCATCTGGGGGGGGGGTGGCAGCTATATGACACACGTCCTAATACTTACCCAAAAGGTGCGCGCTTTGGTGCTGGGAATCAGAACGAAGGCTTATGCGGCACGTGATCACACTACCCAAGAACCCAGCATATGCGATGTTTCTTTTGGCACCTGATATTTGCTGTTTAGACGTGTGGCATTCACAGTGTCGGTGAAAATTTGAAGAACTTTTTGGCCCCAGGTGTTTGCCATGGAAGTATAAGCGGACAAGATGAGATAGTTTTATTCGAACTATCATCTAAATTAACACGAGTAGAGCAGGGAGACGGGACGGAATGGAAACGATGTAGAGACATTGAGATTTACCTCACCTTGCTGACTGGAGTCCAAAGTGCAACATAAAATGGTGATTAGAATAACACATTTGTTTTCACTGTAACAATTTCTCGCAACGCAAATCGCCAAATAACGGTTAAAAGTGCGAAACCTGTAGGTGACGCCGTCACCTTGCAAAAGTCCAGTGATCACGTTTCCCGTACTCCCCATTTGGTGAAAAGTGCATTTGTGCAACTGCAGAGCAATCACAGTTGTGCCTGCTTGCCAATCGATTTGTGACCGAACCAATGCTACCTTGTTGGCGTTCAAGCAGTATACTAGCCCCGCAACAATGAACGTGCCTTGCGAGGTATACATCTATTAAACTGCATGCTTATGGGTGCAGCACCATCTAGGTGATTTGGACCAAACTGATACCTGCGAATACCGTCTCGTATCACATATGATAATATCAGAATCATGGGTCTGCTCATGCTCATAGATACCGTTGAAAGTTGATGCATTAATCCTGATAATGCAAGTCCTCCTAACATTCTTCCACCTTGGTTTAAAATATCTATGTGTTGGTGTCATCTAGCCGGATGAGTGAATTTGGGCTGCGGAAGTACAGGAGCACGAGCAGACTTGACAGAGGCACCTATTCTCACTGTTTCAATCCTTAAATTCCAGTACGTCTACCTTTTAATCCATTCTATACCTTAGACTCCAATTCGCACTTTTATCTTTACCTCCTGGTTATCTTGGCCATGGTGCTGTGAGTTAGTCTGACTACCATGCCTCTGTTATTGACTATCTTCTTTACGTAGACGCACCCTGTATCTGGCCAACTGACTGGGAGCCAACCACAACCGTAGAGAAACCAAACATTGCACCACAAGATCCCATCTGCTAGCTAAACAAAACGCGTCTATAATACAGTCGAACCAGCTTTATTGCCCACCATCGGGTTTTGGTAATAAAGCGGGGTGAGCAACTAACCGATATTGCCATTTTTCCAAAGCAAATCAACCACTGAATTCAAATCAAGCAGAATGCCCATTTGTTAAGCCAAGTTCAGAAATATAAACGCAACACGAAGCTTTGAGTAAACAACTGTTTTCGACTAGTTCTTCGTCAGGTACATACAATAATATACATTAGGGTAAGGTCTGTATAAGGGCATTTTAACAAAGAAACAATTGATCAGAAAATTTAACTTATGATCATGATGGCAGTCATCTGATCACATGCCTGAAGTCAGGTGGAGTTGCGGAGTGCCATCACTCCCTTCTGGACACACAAGTCCGTGTTTGTCAGGCGTATGCATACTGCTTCAGCAGTGGCAACAGACCGTACCCTAATGTATATTAGTGTATGAGCCTGACGAAGAATTAATCGAAAACAATTGTTCGCTTGAAGCTTCGTGTTTTGTTTATCTTTCTGAACAACTGAATTATTGCACAGTTTATCACTTGAATTGTAACGTGCGTAGAAGGATAAAATACGTTATTGTAAGTAAAGCCTACAGAAGACGTATGTTCAGAAGAGTACGACATATACTTTAAAAATTATAACACAAAGCATCTTACCTGGATGGCTATATATAAAATTGCGCTATTGTATATTTTTGCTGAGAAAACAATCCAACATCAGTTGTACATTATTTTGAGCTGCTACTCCAGTCACTTTTGCACTGATGAAGTCCAATTTGGACAAGAAATCGTTGCCTAGCCCATGCAAAAGTCCGTAGTTATACAGCTCATTCGCATTGCTCATTGCTCTTGAATGCGACACGCACTACTAATTGTCACTTATGGAGGCACCCGGTAGGTTGACCCCTTAGTCGATGCCTACTTTCTGTTCTAGTCGGTTCTCTAAAATTTTACTGACCATTTCATCTTCAACAGTTGTCAGACCTGAGGTACATTCCTCATCACTGTCGATGCATTGATGATTGCAATTACTCAAGCACTGATCCCATCCTCAGCATGACGGCGTCATCAGAAAGTGCATCGGACGCCAGCCGACTGGAGTCAGCAGGCCGAAATCAAGCTTTTATTGTTGCACCGGTAAACTGTCTTCAACATTTGGCATCGAGTACAGAAAGCTTTGTGCTGACATTCACTACCGACGAGGAGCCAGGGAACTCGTTGTATTTTATGTGATAAAGAACTCGGTTCCTTTCTGTAACGGATTTTCGGATTCATAACCACACTTTAGTCCACGGGTAGAATGCTGGTCGCGTTTGCCGGCAAAAAATTCCAACTGAATGTTTTTTTAGTCCTTCTACGTGTGGATGCGCTATGCAATTATCCAAGAGCAACATAATTATTCGGACACTTTGGCCTAGTTCCTTGTCCCATTCGAGGATTCACTCGGTGAAAAGTTCTTTCATCAGCAACGCATTTTGTTAGCACTATAAGTTACGGGAAATCCCTTCATGTTCACGCCATTAAAAGACCGTGGTTTCTTACTTTTTCTAATCAAAACCAGTTTTCTTTTATTTCTGCCTGAAATATTCGCGCATCACAGGAGAGTGATCCTATCCATGGCATTTTCGATCCGCTGAGCCTATCGGCAGAAAAACATAAAAGCCCTCTGGAGTTGCTCGGTAAAAAAGACCTGTTTCGTCTGTCTTGTACACGCTTCCAACATCAAATGCATTTAAAAGTTCAGGTAGTCCATCTTTCAGTCAATTTTCACAGACTGCTCTGTCCAGCAGAACTCTTTTCACCATGCGCGCGTTTATATCTAATTTGATTTCTATTCTTCCATCGTTGCAATCGTCCTTCTGTGGTAGCCGAGGGTTTTCCAAGTCTCTGCCCGAATTCTTCTGCCTTTTTCATCAGAAGCGGGCCTGCAACTGTTTGGTTTTGCTCACAAACCAACAACGCCCAGTCTTTTAATGCGGTTTAAATTCTGCATGCTTTCCACATCGCCTCATCTTTTGTGAGAGCTTGCAGTGCCGTGCGACAAATTCTGCTGCAGTTCCTTTTCGCCGGCAATCAACCTGGCTAGGGTACGATGAGAAATGTGTAAAGCACACGACAACTTGGCCTGTGACGTTCCTGGAGAATAAGTGTGACTTTTGTTTAAAACGTCTAACTTCTGTCAATAATAAATCCTTTCTGTTACTGGTCATACTTGTGTGTAAGCCACAGAGTACAGACAAATGTGGAGAAGAAAGATAACCTGATTTTGCTCAGTTCTTGAGTTTTGAATAGAGCCGAGAGCTTGCCCACAGTTGTCTGTACATTTAGGTTGCTCGTGTACTGAATGACGTAGATAACCTTTTCTGATCTGTTAATAACGTCCCTGACATCTTTGTTTTTCTTGACTCGATCGGACTGGCTAGCTGTGGGTTAATCGTAATAACCGATAGTCGAAGGCGTAAAAATGACAAAGCGACAAGAGCACACTCCATTTAGCTGAGCAATTAAGCGGTGGGACGCCTCCGGCAATGGGCAATTAGATGGCAAAAGTGTAACATACGAGAAAGCAATTTGTATTTTGTAAAACTGGGCAATGAAGCGGGGTGGGCAATAAAGCGAGTCCGACTGTGTAATGTAAACATGTGGAAATACCTTTTTAACCGACATCCGTACACCATATGTGTGTACGAAAGTTTGGCTGCCCACCCAGCCAACACCTCCCAGTTACCGTGCTGTCCGCCATAAGCAGTATCAATTCGACTGTGCGTGAACTGGTTTGAGTACTCTGTATGGAGTAGTGGATAGATTTGCAATACCCGGCCCACCTCGAAACTTGAGACTGCAAGCTTGCACCACATTTCAATACATCAGGTTAACTTCCAGGTCCCCTTTTGCCTCAGTCTTTTTCCGGCCAATGTTTTATCTATATCCACTAAACTCGATTCCCTCTCACTTTGATTCCTTACCTTTACCTTCAATCCACTTCCTTAATGCCAGCTAGTCGGTTAAGTCACTATCAAATAAAGACTGCATCGGAATCTACATCGTGAGTAACTGGTTTGTTATTCTGGTAAGCTCCAAACACTCTTAGCCTCACTAGTATTTTGTCGACCTGGCTCTTCCAATCAGCTGTTCTCTAATAGGCACAACCCAACTCCACGCGCTTCGCAACTACCTTGAAATGTCATCAGAATTTCTACAATGCTCTGGCACGGTGGCATGACCATATTTCGTAGCCTACTTAAAATTTTAATCATATTAATTCCAAGCTGCTAAAGACTATGAAAGTGACATCAATCGGATTATGCACGTTGTCGGATACCAAGTTGCCCCTCCATGCTTTGATTTCCCTCGTAAATATCTACTTATTTACGTGGATCTAAGCATAAACCTACTTATCATGAGAGATTTTCTACTTGTAATTTCTTAAAGCTTAGTGCGCTCAGGAGGCAGCCTACCTTGAGAGCGAGTAAGTAAAACGCAGAGGAATGACTGATGCGAGTTGTTGTGAAAAAATTGCTATTATTAAAAGATCATGATACTGATCGTAACAGGAACTGCTGCACAGTAAAAAAAGGTACGCCAAAACACTATCTATGCGTGTGTGTTGATACCTCTTTGTACAGTGAATTGTGAATGTATACGGGTTAAGAAGCAAAGCCTTACATGTCCCGTTGGGTGGTTGTGCAGGGTTATCAAAAAATTAAAAAAAAACAGGGGGTCAATTAGGTTTAAAAGAGGGACTTATTGTTTGTTTCGCGGTAGTCCTGCGATCCGTGTAGTTTCACAGCACAAACATGTAACAGCAAATAAATCCAAAGTATATTCCAGGATTGGGATAGAGATGCAGTACTAGGTAACAAAGTGTAGGTGGGTGAGTTATCCAAATGTCTTGTAAATATGGGTAGTGAGGGTGCAGAAATGACCGATTCTGGTAGAGCATTCCACGGGTGGCACACGCAGACGGAAAAAAATTCCTGCGGCAATCCAGGCGGCTGTACTGTTCTCCCTGTTTTAGTGAGTGACCTCTCCAGTTGGTATTACTGCCGAGACGTAGTACAGAGCAGCACACATGATGTGGATCATGCAGCATTAATTACACCATTATCAAATCACCTCGTAAGCGGCGGTAATATCCGCTGAATACCTCCAGTGGTTCCATCCTCTCCTCAAATGAATAGTAGTGCATTCCAATAACGTACTTTGATGCTTGACGTTGGGGCTGCTCCTATGCACTAAGGTTGTGTTTCAGCTATGGGTGCCAGGCTTGAATTGCATATTCGACATGAGGACGAACATACGCATTAAACAGCTGCCGGAAAATAAAGCGATCTATTTGTCCGGACGCCCGTTGTAATAGGTCCACATGGGTTACCAGTGGTGGAGGCTTTCGCGGGTTGCCTGAAACAACCCCGATTATCCTGAACCAGTACGTCCAAATCAAGTTTGATGGCAGCTCGCTGTAGCATGAGTTCCTAGACTGTGACAGTGGTTGTTCTGGTGTTGTATAGAGAGTATCTTGCACTCACTCATATTAAATAGTGGAGGATGACTGTTCCACTATCTCACTTATTGTTTGAAAAAAACGTGGTGCTGTGCGCCACACAAAAATGACTGAGATCAAAACTCGTAAGAGTCTGGCCAACAGTGTTGTTTCAAAAGAAGCCAGTAATCGATAGGTCCTCAGATTTTTGTTGAGAGGAAGCTTGGGCAATTACTTGTAATGGGGCTCTTTGGCTGGACAGTGTTTTGGGACGTGGTGAGTTTTCGCTTGACCAGTGTTCTCTCTATAGAAAGCCATGAATGTCCATTTAACAACACTGCATCGTCGCCGTTAACAAGTCCCTACCTCTTGCTTTACGCCGATAACTCATTGTAGTAGGGAGAATGAACGCTGAATTGATAGAGTCGCGCATTGGTAACTCACCAGACCAAAGGCGTATGAAATGAAAAATCAGTCATTGGTTTCCAATGAGCACGATTCTTCCGACTTCGGTCCGCCGCCGTATGAGTAGGCTATTCAGCTAAAGGCCCAAGGTGTTGTCCCTAAATAAACCCCATACTCCGGCTTGACCAACCGGATAGTACAACAAACTGAAGAAACCATGGATTGCTCCGTGTTCGATTTTCTTTACGATAACTGGAACCATCTTTGATTTCAATTGTTTTTGATGGTTCTATATCAATTCATAGACTGTTGAATTATCTGTGGTTGGTTGCATACGTTTTCCTTGACAATATTCACATGCAGCGCAGCCAAACGTAGGATAACAATATGCAAACAGATAAAATGCGAAAAAGTAAACAAGCAGTGCGTATACAAACCCACTGCATGGACGATGTAGTACGTCTGCCACACCTACAGCTGATGGAATGGGAAACAGTACCCGTTTTCCGGATTTGCCTGTCACTAAGACTGCGAACAGCCACAGGACACCTACGCCTACATAGGGACTATTAGCGGCGTGCGCTACACCATTCACAGCTCTATCCATACACCCTATTTACAGTGTAAATCCGAACGAATAAGACTGGGAGGCATATTGATGGAAGCCACGATCGATTCGAAGCCGATCCACGCTCTTCCAACAACCATACTATTTATTTGAAGGACACGGGGAAACCTGCACACCAGATATATAAAAGATGGGGACTGTGTCGTAGCCCGTTCCACACTAGATGAAACGTTGCACCGTCGCGAAGACTCTGGATCAAGTGTCACAAAAAGCGATCAACAGTCACATGGAGCCAGTACAATCTAGCTGGCGGTTTTCAACAGGCAGGCATCTTGACCCAATTCACATGGAGCGCAACCAGACCTAGGATATCAATAAGCAAACAGATAGAATGCGAAAAAATAAACATACAGACGTATGTACAGACCAACTGCATCGGTTAATGCGGCACGCGGGTCACACCTACTGTATTATTAGTCTGGGTTCAATGATTCAATGGTGTATGATGGGATAAAAAGCATAACTTTACAAGACCCACAGGATGGATATGCAAAAGAAAATTAAAATCAAAATGTTCCAACGTGGAACGTAAGTATCAGTGGTTAAATCATTGCACTTTAACAAAGTGTTGTGTATCGTTTATCACTAAGATGAAAATCTAAGAGTCTTTCGAATGTCGTCATGTCTGGTGCGTTCACCACATAGTTTGGTAATGCATTCCAGTGAGAACAGATTCTAAGTGAGAAAAACTACTTTCTACAATTCAAACGAGAGTGTTGCGTCATTAGTTTCAGGTGGTTGCCTCGGTTTTGTTTGTATGGGGCTAGAGTCAACAGTGATGTACATGGATGCTCGCTTTCGGTTAGTATCCGGTATGTGAGAGTAAGATCTCCGAGAAGCCTTCGGTATTCTAATGAGAACACACCGAATACACGAAGACGCATTTCGTAACTTATACCGGATAGTCCACGCGTTGCTTTTGTGGCTCTTCTTTGGGGCTGTTCCAAGAGGCGGATGTCTCGTTTTAACCATGGATACCAGGCCTGAATTGCATATTCAACATGAGGACGAATGTAAGAGTTAGTCAACAGTAGTACTAGCTGTCGCTCAAAAGTGCCGAGAGCTCGCCTCAAAAGTCTCAAGTTCAAGTTCGCTACACTTGCTGCTTTCGAACATTGGAGCGAATTTCCAAGACTCTCTTGCACGATTATACCTAGGTCGCGTTCACTAGTCACATGTTGCATGACGTGTTGCCCCAAAAGGTATGTGTTAACGAAGCTGTTGTGCACCGTCAGCAGGTGGCACTTTGCAGGGTTCAGTGGGAGCTGGTTCTTTTCTGCGTATTCGTTAATCCGGGTCAGATCTTCCTGGAGGTAGACACGGTCGGATGCTGAGCGAATTGCTCTCCATATTTTAGCATCGTCTGCAAATATTTGCATTGAAGATAGAATGTCTGCTGGAAGGTCATTAATGTAGACTAAAAATAGTAGCGGGCCGAGGACGGATCCTTGTGGAACACCACTGGAGACGTAAAGGCTTTCGGAATAGGTGTCGGCTACTCTTACCTTGATTGCTCTGTCGTGTAAGTAGTCTTCCAACCAGGTGAGCAGGGAACCGTTGATACCGTAGGCAGCAAGTTTTTGGAGGAGAAAGAAGTGATTGACCCTGTCGAATGCTTTAGAAAAATCCAGGTATATCACATCTATGGGCACTCCTTCATCAGCCGTCCTGGTCCATAAGTCCCGAGTAATCAGCAAATTGGTGAGACAAGATCGTCTGCGTCGGAACCCATGTTGGGCATTAGAAATTATCTGGTGACTTTCAAAGTATCTCGTCAGTTCATCTGCGATTACCGATTCCATAAGTTTTGACAAAACAGGAAGGAGAGTAATAGGTCGGTAGTTAGCAGGATCCGAGCACTTACCTCCTTTATATATTGGAGTGATAATTCCATTTTTCCACTCAGAAGGGAGTGTATGGGAGTTAAGCAGACACTGGAAAAAGGTTGCAAGTGGTGTTGCTATGGTGGGAGCAAGGGTTTTTAGTACTTTTGGGCAGATCATGTCGATTCCAGGAGCACTGTACTCCCGAAGAGACTGTAGTTTGCTTGCAACAGCTGCTGGAGTAAAGGTGACGCTAGATAAGCCAACGACATTTGTTGGGAGTTGATAGGGCGAAGGTTCCATGACATTTGTAGCTACCGAGCCAAACTGCAAGAGTAGAGCATTCGCGGCATCCACAGCAGTAGTTGTTAGGCCACTGGCCGTCCTGAGTGGTGGTATTCCATTCACAAATCTGTAGAGCAGTTTGGTGTTACTCGTAAATTTCAGCACCATATTCTCCTGCCATTCGTACTTATCGACTCTAATGAGTGACGTGCAGTAGTTTCTGATGACTTTGTAATCCTGCCATGTGATATCACATGGGCTTAGCAAATGTTGCCTCCAGATTTCATCTCTTCTGTTGATCCATTTACGTGTTCTGCTCCGGATCCACGTATTGGTCCGGCGCGATGCTCGTAATGGTACAACCTTCGATGCTGATTGTATGACCCAGTTAATTTTGTCTTTCAATTCATTCCACGCGTCATTCGCTGAGCTGTACGTCTGTACGTTAGCAGATGGAATTGAAAGTAGCCTACTTACTAAGAGCTGATACTTACCTAGTCAGCTTACCTGTCGACTCTTCGATGTTAGCCTGTCATGACCACGTAGATAGCTTATCAAACCGGCTAAGGCGAGGCACACACGACTGCACGTGATACGGCACCAGGTGCTTGACGTCGATAGGTTAGGCTCCATCCGCGTGTGCTGCTTCCACAACTTGCGTTTCCCTTCCAGAAGCAGCAGGCCTTTCTACTGCACCCGGGCAACCGTATTCTTGATATGCCCACGCTATTGGCGGCGACCATTATATATATATATATATATATATATATATATATATATATATATATATATATATATATATATAAGGATCGTACAGCATAGCAACTAAGACTACGTACGAAAGCGCAGATCAGTCTG
>CALYDF020000391.1:0-16192 GCA_944474145.2 Dicrocoelium dendriticum
CCGTCTACGAAGATGTGTAGACTGCGAAGTAGTATGCTTTGAACTAGGAGGTCGCAAGCATAGGAGAAGTCCATATATATAACGTCAAATCCATCTTCCTTATCAGCCACTTCTGTCAAACATCCTGTTGCCATTAGCAGATTGGAGGTGCATGACCGGTTTTGAAAGAAGTAATGATGCTCCTTTGTCAAGATGCTGCATTTTATTAGCTAGTCCATCAGGAACTCATCGACGACATCTTCCATCAGTTTCACAAGCATGGAAAGGAGGGCCACCGGGCGAAATTTTGCTGGAAAGCAACGGTTACGACCTTTAAGTTTTGGGGTGAATATGTCACGCTTCCACACAGTGGGGACTTTCTCTATATCGGAGCACCCAAGGCAGAACTTATAAAGTGTTTCAGCTTGCTTACTCTTTGCTAAGAAACTGGTGTGATTTATAAGATCTGCTGCCGGAACTGCGACAAATACTACGTGGGACAGACTGGGAGAAAGCTTGGCACAAGGCTACACCAACACTGCCTAGCCATACGTCATCATGATCAGAACTCCCTGATGTCAGCGCATTTGGATGCTGAGAACCATCAATTCGACATAGAACATGCCAGTATCTTCGGAAGAGCTAAAAGCCGACAAGCACGTGAGTTCATTGAAGCCTGGCATTCAAAGCAGAACTCGATCAATAAGCACTTGGAAACTGAAATCGCTTACGAGGCGCTGCAAACCAGGCCCCATAAACCGCACTGATGATGTTGCCTAGTCAGGCAACGAAACGTCTGCATAATAATCACTAAGCTCGGAGAACCGCTCAAAATCGCTAGTCAGCACTTTACATTATTAATGCTCTTGGTACTGCAAAAGGCTTAGGTTGGTTTTATTGTGACACAAAGTTATTTGGCTGGTTTGTTTTCATTTGCATCTGCATAGCTGTCAGCTGCAAATATGTCTCACGAAATGTTAAAAAACCACTTGACAACAAGCAAAGCGCGCCCAAATATATATTTATATTACTTGTTCGTATTATCAACAGAACATTTACCGCATTGCCGGATGATTTGACTTCATTGATCGGCCATCTATTATGTACGCTCAACAGTTACCAAAATGAGTAACTTCGTGTAAATGAATACTTATTCGCAATAACTATTAATCATTTTAGCACGGCAGTAAAATATTATACAACATTTTACTTTCAAAGTATTGTTTTAATGTGAAGTGACGCACTAGTAACACATGAGTGCTCATACTTCCTAAGGGTGAATAAAGTGCTTGTCGCTGATCCTAAATATGTACATATATGCATATAGGTCAGTACGAGAGAAAGCTAGGCGAGTTAAACAGGCGATGCAACCCAGTGGAATGTTACTTTTTGTCCTTTCGCATGTCGGTTCTTACAACATTCACTGTCAATGTTATTCAAATTGTGTACGACTGCAATTGGCAATTTAGTTAATCTTCAGAAATATTTAATCGTATGTGTGATGCGCAGTTCAACGTCTGAAATTTATGATGCATAATTTTAGTGCGTAATGTGACCAGTATTATTATATGGTATTGCGCACTTAGTCAAAATCGAATACTTGCAGGAAACCTACAGCCAAGGACAAACGTTTACTCTGAACTGGTACAGCATTAGAACACTATATTTCGAATGAGCTCACGATTGATGGCGAAGGCCAATATCATAATACTTGTTGAGCTAAAGCTCTATATATATAATGGAAGGCATCCATATCCGGATTTGCCTGTCACTGTGGGATCACGGGTGGCTTGCTTTGAACCACCCACAGCACCATTCTCAGCCCCATATCCAGTGTAAACCCGAAGGAATAATACCGGGAGGCATGCGGATGGGAGCCACGTTTCAGCAACTGAGCCGGTTCCCACTCGTTCACAGACAAACACAGGCAGGCTGTATTTGGTGACTCAAGCGCACCAAGGCGGTGGCTAGACCGTAGTCTGCTCCAAACTGAGTGCATGCAAACATTATTTGAGCCTAGCACGACCACAAGGACTGTGCACCCCTCCAATCAAGCAACGACCAACTGTGTCCTGCAGTCAGTATGGACGAGTTAGTGAGTACTAGACAGGTAGACACCATATCAACAGGCACACTAAGCGCAACCAAACCGATCATGTCAAGCAACAGCCAAGCACATGAAATAAACTGCAAAATAAAATAGATCGAATATACCGTACGGATATGACACAAAATTAGCATATGAAGTAACTGGAGTACTAAAATAGCCCTGACAGATTCAGGATGGCAGAAAAGTGATCAGGACACGTAGGTAACAACGAGAAGGCCTAAGCGAAGTTGCCCCCCTTTAGTTAAAACGCAATGAGTCATTTACCAGATTATGAAGTTACATATTAAATGAGGTAACAAACTAAAAATAAGGCAAGGTAGCAAATCCACAACCTGAAATTATTAACTCAGCACGCATCCACGTTTTAGTAAACCGAATGCAGCGTACATACCAAGTGTGCGCTAGCTCTGCTTATGTGCTCAGTAGGACTCGTCGTTTCAAAGCTGAACCTGAGTAACATCACTCTTAGCTAAATAAACATGCCTGACTTACGTATTCGCAGCAGCAGGTGCTACAGCACCATGCGCTCGAAGTAGATGGAGTATGGCCTACGGGCGCCTGGCGCTTAGGCAATGCCAAAAATTATATGTCTGCACGAAGGCTTTCTCTTTCACTTCGGAAATAGCCTTGGAGATCATATAGCACCATGCGTGTTGATTTACCGTCATCCATTACCCCGACCTGAAATCAACATTAGAATATGAGTGATTCCCTTTGATCATGTCCTGGTGACTCAACCGGTTTTTCTAAGTACCGTCCCCCTGGACTCAATGGTCTGTAAGGCAATTGTTTAGTAACTAGGTCCAATTCATGCGACGGATATGCTCGAGCCACCTCAGGGCCTCAGGAAAATGATGAAGTCCACTGCATATATGCCACTGCGTTGGAGCTCCTCCGTGCCTGCAATTCGGTCTCTCCATCCGACGCTCCAAATAAGGCACAGACAGTGCTAATGTAATGGCTCCATAAATCAGACATCCAACCGATAAAGCGTCCAGCGACCGCTGTTGTATAAAAGCACGAACAGGAACATGGACTTATAAATCATCAGCTTCCTCACAACAGTGAGCTGGTTGTTATTCCATACTCAGCATTTCAGCTTGCCAAAAGCAGCAGCTGCCTTCCCTACGCGGTTACAAAAGCTCGCACGTCATCTGCTGGTCGGTTTTTATTACGTTACCAATGCGAGAAAATCTCCAAGTGATACCCAGCTCATCCTTCGCAATCTGGATTCGTGACAGGCCTAAATACTCCAAAACAGGTGAATGATCAAAAAGACAAATATTCTTGATTAGTTGATGTTGGG
This sequence comes from Dicrocoelium dendriticum, assembly GCA_944474145.2. Lineage (NCBI taxonomy): Eukaryota > Metazoa > Platyhelminthes > Trematoda > Plagiorchiida > Dicrocoeliidae > Dicrocoelium > Dicrocoelium dendriticum. Next base: position 3,396 of record CALYDF020000391.1, read on the forward strand.
CCTGAATTTGGTGGCTGTCGAAGCCAGAGCACTAATCATGTGTTGCAACTGCTTCACGCAATGTGCAAACAAAGCACAGTCGTCAGCAAACAGAAGCATATGGATTGTTGCCTTACCGACTAGGATTCTCGCACCGAAACAATGAATATTCAGCAAACCAACGATTGATAAGTTGCTTAACATGAACATCGTATGAAAAAGTGGTATAAGAAGCACAAGCACCATGACACAGGTAATTATTAAACAGGACAGGGGTTAAGACCCAAACGTGCTTCATGCCAGAGACCACTGCAAAAGCACCCGAGGTCTGTTCACTCAGCTGCAAACTCGTCTGGATAACATAGTGCCGTCATTCAACTAAACTTACTAAATTACTTGGACAACCAAACTTACTCCACACGAGCGAAATCAACAAATATCGAGTATAAAGGCTTATGTCGTTCTCTAGCTTCTCCTACAACTAATGACCTGCAAAAGACATATATATGTTGCTGCGACCCGAACGGAACCCACACTACTCTTCTGTCATGTTAGATTCTACAACATGACTGACAAGGAGTTTGAGCTGGATGTGGACAATTACCTTGCCCCCACAAATCAGGTTGGCTGCGTTTACAATTCCTGCAACATTGCTCGTTCCCTATGCTCTTGTACAGTGGTACTACAAGGGCATCCTACATCTCAGTAGGTAATTCCACATTAATCCACATGGATTCCACTATGTGATGAAGGGCATACACCAAAGGGTGTCCGCCGTGTTTCCATACTTCAGGCGGCATCCCGTCGACAATGGCACAGTTGCCGTTTCAAAGCTAAGAAAGTGATCTTGTCGTCTGGACTAGTGTCAGCATGTCCGCCAAAATTAGGTTCACTTTGTGCTGATTCAAACCGTTAATATAAGCCAGCTAAGCTCTGGTGGTTTGTTTAAGAGTCATGCAAAGCGTTTTTGTCAAATCTGCATTAAGACTGCAGAATGTGCAGTTAGCGCATGAAATATCCTCTATGAGCGTCCGCAGTGGCTCCAACCTTGGACGATACGCCCCATTAAACAAGTCAACAAATTTCCGGTTTTAATTATTTTATGCATAGCATTCCATCTGTTTCGCCATCTTTGTTTACCATGCTTGTTTGTTATCGTAACTCACGATTAATCGCGGTCGAACTTTGCGAAACTGATTCATATTCCCAAAAATATTTGGGCCCGCCATGTTTGCCAAAAGTCATCCACAGCCTTGTGCGTCCGGCTGCTGAGCCAGAGGCTCGGAAAAAGCCTCAACGGACCTCCGAAGCACAAGTACCACCACGCGTGCGATTGCCTACCAATGCAATCATATGCCTGCCGCAAACGACTCGAATTCGGGTGCGGTATCGAGTGAAAACTACTGGGGTGAAATGTGATTGAGCGCCACGATCGATGCCCTGCACTGGTCGCGTTAGAACTGGCGCGCTACAACATCGATATTACAGCGCAAAATACAACGTGGCATGCTGAGCAAGGTAAGTTTCATGAAGCATGTGCTTGCTGCACGTTGAATAGGGTAAACAAGTCTAAATCAGCATTACGTCTGATATTCAGTGTGTGATGGCCACCTTGTTAGTGAACCAACAGGCATCTGCGCAATTGATAACTGTTCGTCTACTACTCGGAATAGGTAATTTTGCCAATTTTATAAGCACGTATGATCCGACCATATGTTATTCTGATGACAAGCGTGATTTATTAAAGATTCAGCTATCCTCCGTGATACGGTCTCTACTGAGGAACGACCGACTATTTCTGCTGTTTGATTTCAACACGCGCACTAACAGGTGTTGCATCGGTGTGGACCGATTTCATGGGTCTGCATGGCAATAATTCAGCAAATGCTATCAGTGACCGGTTGCCCTCACTGTTCCACTCAAGGCCTGACGATCAAGACCAACCTGTTTGCACTGACTGCCATTGCGTTGTCAGTGGGCGATATATATATATATATATATATATATATATATATATATATATTATTTCGGCCACTGAGTGGTCACGGTTTACCTACTCGACCGTGCCAGTTTACGTCAGCGTGACATGCGCGAAATTTGCATGACACGTTTACTGCGTGGAGCCTAGTTTGGTACTTATCGCAAATTGTTGCCGACCAAGTATTATATATATTTTCGTAAATCTATGTATTGCACACCTGATGTTAACCGGCTTACAGTTAACATTCTATCTTTCGGGACTATGGTGAAACGTATTACGCTAGAAAAGGCGATGGCTGCACGGCTGCGTGGTGTGGAATACGCAGCCGCAATAATCGACCTGTAGCACCAGATTCGCGACCATGTGACAACTGATCCTGAGGACACCGTCGGGCGCGCAAAATGTTAGGGACCAGATTCGTTTTAGGACACCAAGTCGATGACTGACGCTTTGGCGTCAGAGAAGGAAGCAGCTGACATACTATAATTTTTAGCAATCTAAAGGAAATGCCGAAAAATAAGACGATAATTGAGCAATGTCTAAATATTTGAGTGACGGCTTGGCAATTATAAAGCATACGCAGAATAGCAGTAAGTGATGCAACGCTACAGGTGACGAACGTTATTAACAGAAGCTATACGTCATTGGTCATATTTACTGGAGTAATAACATAACTTGAGGTTGGCACAAAAAAGTTAAAATATCATTCTGATTACCTGAGGTAACAATATGAAAAAAATCACGGCGTGAATGCTTAATGGCAGAGACTGTCTTTTTCGTTCCCATAGCTAATGTACAGGTGACCTGGGGTCAATCTCTCATCGAACGTTGTCGGACTAAGTATAGTGCATAGACTTGCGGTATAATGCATGCCGTTTGATAAATTTAATTATGGTGCATGATATATGAAGTTTTAGTATGCATTAGTTTTAATTTACATTAGCGCAAAACATCGGATTGTTCTGCAATTCCTATCGATCATACGGGTGTGATCTTTATGTGATGGTCTTGATAAGTATCTGTAAAAAACGTTTGAGGTTTAAGTTCAGCAGGTGAAGCCACATTGTGTTTAGCTACACCTGTTTTCACACCATACAAACTAATACTCAGAACGTACACGATGATAGTGGCCAGCTAATTCACAGATAAACAGATCTTCAAACAACCGGGACCGAGTATCGCATTTCAGATTAGCACCAGGATCGTTTAATAATTTAGAGATATGACCAGACTTCTAATCAATTGTATTGGAAATCTCAATGAAAACAGACTGGATGGAAGGATTATATGTTTTTCGAATAGTCATATTTTAAACCTAGTTGGTTATAAAACACTGTTTAAAAGCCGCATAACATTCTGATATCTTTCCAAAATGAAGGCGTTGTTAGCGCTTATAAGAAATCCTATATATTATTCTACTATTCAGAACGGACGAAACGTTTTACAGTGGTGGTTCCCCATGTCATCATTAACCATTCACAATGGTATTTGTACGGCCCAATGATCCTTGCCGCTAGAAATTGTAAATGCAATCTGTACCAGTAAACATACCTCGTAACCTCGCAGTATTTCACTTGAATCAGGGACATGAAATTGGTCGATGGCAACATTAGTCCAATGATTTAGTCGATGTCAGTGTCTTTTTACACGTATTTTTTTAATCGTATAACATATAAACCATAGTAGCTGATGGATGTTTGCGTGCCAACCAAATTGCTGCGTAATATTGTTGTACTAAGAAGAGCGCAGCGAGTAGGCACGTTTGTGCAGCATTGTCAAACTTCAACTTCAGTTGGTATACTTCATGTTGAAGTGCTAGATGCACATAATACTGAGAAAGATTAGAGATTAAAAAAACAAATTTCAGTAGCTAGATGCTGAGTGTAAGAAAAAGAATAGCCCGGAAAACTATGCAATATACCTGGAGTTATTCAGTATTAGAAACTCTTATAAACTGAAGCATCTTGGCCTAATCATGTAAGCACATTAACAAATAGAAGTTTGGCAGATGCACGTAATTTTTTTCGCCTCATGCACAGCAGAGTAACATGGTGCAGTTGTATTGATTCCGTGAAAAATGAGCGCTTCGTAAATGAGCATGACCATTTATCAAACGCAGGTTAACAATTTGCTATCTTGTGAGAGGCATTAAGTGCTGCTACAATATGTTTGATTACCGATATATCTAGGTCGTATTTCTTAATTTATTTCGCGATTGGTATTTAGCTGCATTTATAACATACATTAAAGTGAATAAGCGAAGACAAACATCTAGTATTTGATTGAGTGTGTATAACAGGTTAACCTGGTCATAACAAATTACAACACTGGCAAAAGAACTCCGCCATTATGGTTCCGAAGTGCACGCATGTACTGTACATTAATCTCAGAATTAGTTAACTATTGCTTTAAGGGTGTCTTGTGTGATGAGAAGCCACGTTTGTGAATTCTTGCAACTCTGTATTGAACTAACTTGTCAAGTAGCTCCATAACAGTAATGCAAGCATGATAGTTAATTGATGTTACGTGTCTGTTGGTAGACAGCAAATTCGGGTTTTGTTGCTAGTTTTTTTAGTTGGCCAGTAGTCAATGTTTGACAGGTCGTTGGTTTTTGTTTTTCACTCCGACTACTGTCCTTCTCAGAGTATTTCCTGTCCCGATGTACTCTTGTGATTCACTCCGGCCTGTCTAGTACCGCGGGTGCTGCTGTATCCACTTATGTGACAGAATGTGAGGACAAATTATAAACTTATATTGCAATTTCCAAAATTTCTTGGCAACTGCTAAAATTTCTTGTATTTTGTTTGGAATTATGGTGTGAAATTTTAACATGGTCATTAATAGGATTTTATCAATTCATTCGGAATGTTTCGCCAATCTATATTCTTGTACCATAGCGCCGGGTAATATAGAAAATGGAATACACATCATCGATTTATCGATAACATCATATCACCTACGTCTCAACACAACTGCAAACTACGTGTTGTTGCTTTGTGTAAGGAGAATCCAAAAGCTAACGATAAACATGAACACATATGGTACTCTTACTATCGCTTTTAGTATATGTACCATAGTTTTGAGTTGATTTTAGGACAATTTGTAAAGAAATATCAGGTAATTTGCACACACCACACAGTTTGGTGCGAAGAAGATTTGATGAGTTACGGACGGCTACTTTCCTAAACGCTGGGACAAGAGTTAGTCGAAACATGTAACATGCACTTAATTTGTGTGATAATATTAACAGAGGGGGTTGAACATGTATTTCCCCCGTGTCGCAGTTGAAGTTGCACTGGTGCAACCACCTAGTAATGGGCCGTTTTGGTGTTCAATTTTAATTAAAAATTGTTAATGCGCATCAGCGTTAACGCAATATGCTTCTGTTCAGTAGAAATAAATTTGCTAGTTGTTACTGAATGTGACGTTAAAGTTGCGTTGCATAGCTTGTTTTCGTTACAGCTGTTGGAGTATCAATATTGTTCCATGGATTTCATCAAAGAGACCGATGGGTATATAGCTCGTTGTGTATCTGCGTTTGGTTATTTGCCTATCCGATCTGCCCTCGTCATGTCATAATCGTTATGTATAGCTAACGGAAAAGGTTAATTTTTTATTGTGTCGTATGTTACTTGTTTGATTATAGGGTTAGTATATGCCAGAGCATCTTAAGCGGATAATGTGAGGCGGATAGCAAGACTACCTTTACTCTTTAACCTAGGAACGACTAACATTGTAAGTTGCTAAGAAATATTTATTCTTTACTAAAATGGAAAAGCCATCAGGCTTGCTTAATTCAGATTTCTGATATTTTAGGAGCACAAACATACGATGGACGATGTCATGAGCCGTAAATACCCGGAAAACCAAAGCGTCTTATGCTCAGCTGACATAACATTGAGTACTGAATATAAAACGCGGACAAGCCTTATCAAGACCTTACGACTACCGCGCCAATTCTGAATTAAATCATTAACTGCTAAGTGAAGCAAAGGTGAGTGATGGTTGTTGTTGTTACCGTGCAGTCAGTGAAGCAGAAACTGAGTGCTTTTTAACTTCGTTGACATAGGTGTGCGTTGCTCTGGATAATTTTGATTAGCTTTTCATGCGAATATCGCATACGGATTCGCACAAATGAATGCGTTAAACATTTAAATTAGCATGCTTGTGGCGAGAGTCAATAGAGCGATGCGAACGGAGGATTTAAGCGGATACTTGACAGTGAAAGGGAACCTTAGTAGAAGGAAAAATAAAAGAGCAGATAAAATCAAATTAGCCATGTAACAGTAGACCAGGATACACGGAACATTGCATAACCTGTGAAGTTACGTGTGTATCTCTATAATTCCAGCACGCTAAAACCGATGCTTTCGTTCTAAATAGGACTAACCTAGTAAGAATAACAACGTGGGGAGCGAACGTCGACAGCTTTTTCTTCGCTGCTTTTGTCATGATGACTAAACCTTTGATTTCAGTGAGCACTTTAGCATCCGCGGACAGAAATGTAGATTTTCAAGCTTTGTTCTACCCGCTGTTTGTCTTGGATTGTGATGCAAAAAAGCAATAGCGGCATCTACTCAAAATGTACTTCGTCAATGCCGATAACATCAAAGTGACTGTGATCGAGCTGGATAGATTTGCTGTGTCTCCCACACGCGTGCACTACACGATGACGGTTTCGACTTTGATACCTCGCATCACGTAGATATAGCAGAGCTGGAAGTGGAATTTGCCATAAATATCTTAGTGGTCACAACCATTAAAACTAGGCAATTTTGTTTCGATAAGTGTTTGCAAAGCCTTAAGGATTAGATTTCTGGGATTTGAGCACCTGAAGTGCGTTTAAGTTAAGGACACTCAACTCCATTTACAGTTTTTGTTGAAGTATAAGTCAGCTTTTGTCTAATAAGATCATCGTGACGTCGACAATAACTTTTTTTTTCTGGTTTAAAATTATCAGGTAGATGTAGCTGTATTTGGAAAAGAAATGGACGCATTGTGTTTGTCGACTATTGCTGTAGAAACTAGGGCATGTAGCTCCAACAGAATTGGTAGACAGATCGATAAAGGTAATTCCTGCCTTCTGATGAAAAGACATGTATTTGGGATTAAGGCACGCAATCTTATTTGCTGCCCCGGTGAAATTTAAGGTCGACATCCACCAATATTTTCGCTCTAACGCCACCGAATAAAATGGCTTGGCGTGGATCTCTCATATCCGTGCATCGCCGGGCCAAAAGCATCCTCCTCTTCGCGGCTCATACGATGGTCTTATCCGTGATGGAAGTGAAAAATCTAAGCCCTCTGTTAAGCCCTGGTATCAGAGAACAAGTGCATAATGTTTACGGAGGGATTCGCAAATCAATATTTGACGACTACCAATCTCAGTTCGAATACCTTTACCTGACGAGTGCAAACCAGGTTGCAACCACTGGTAATGCGGTGCACGATGGGAGAGTGCTAAACCGAAGTCCAAGTGTTTTCTTGGCAAACCAAGAAACTACTTTAGTTGAGAATGCAACTGAGTGTGCTTTTCACAGTGGAAAGCGTACGGAGGGACATTCATAATAAAATCAAATTCTAACTGGTGTTTCATGCAATATTTTCGGTTCTCATAAATTTAGGTTTCATGAAGCCAGCCGCCGATCAATGCTCATCGTGCTCCCATCTCAGCTATAATTATATATATATATTTATTTATTTATATATCGAAACCACCGAGTAGTAACGATTACTTGATCGACTGTCATCCTACGTCTGTGTGATAAATGTGAACTGTGCATAACAGGTGTACTGCGATGGTCACTCGGTGCAGACCAGAATGTATAAATCTTTTCGTAAATCTATATATTTACTCCTGCCGTGAACTGGCGTAAATATATCCTTCTCTCCATCGGTACTACGGCGAAAGTTATTGAGCTGGAGGATGCGATGGCTGCATCTCTGTGTAATGCGAAAGCATAGCCGCAGTGGGCAACCTTTAGCATTACATTCGCGACCAGTGAACAGCTGCTGCCGAGGGGAGCATTGAGCGAAGAAAATGCGAGCGACCTGATTGGTTTGAAGAAAACAACGCAACAATTGGCACATTTGTGTCTGAGAAGTATGCAGGGTTGGCTGCAAATATGGAAGACTGAAGTGACCTAGGGAAGTATAGTTGATTTCGCAGAATTCTACAGCGACTGACTCGAGAGCTCCGTCATATGAAACATACTTTGTGGACGGAGAAGTCCCAGCGGATATAATGCTAAGCTGAACACCGCCAATACAACGAATTATTTGACATGTAGAAAACAGTGTATGGACCGATGTTGCAACCGTTGTGTACGCTGCTCCATGGTAGTTCAGGCATTGCCTGCACATAGACTGTGTACAATGTAGATCTACAGAAAAACGTTTATTTTCTCTTCAACAAACGTTCAACGATTGGCCGGCATACAATAAACGGTCTGAAACAGCCCGATGTCAAGGTAAGCATGAAGGACACGCCGACACAGGATGAGAAGCAAAGAGCAATTGTTCAGCTGCGAAACGGCAAGTGTGCTGGTGCTGACAGTATACCGCTTGACGTATCAAAACACGCGGGATTTGCGTTGGTGATTGCGCTGCACTAGTTGGCACTACACTTCTGGATTAAGGAAGAGGTGCCTCCTGAGCTGAAGGATGAGCTTGCGATACCATTGTACAATAGCAAACGAAGCAAGCAATGTGCTTCGAATTATCGTGATATGAACTTGCTGAGTTGTGAGAGCAAGGTGATTGTCCGAATCCTGCTCAGACGCGTTGTCAGTCAGGTGATGGAACCGAAAGCAGCCGAAGAGCTATGTGGATTCTGTTCGGAAGGCAGCACCATCCATATGGTTTTGTCAAATTGTGAGTTGCAGGAGAATTTAAGAGAACGACTTCAGTTGATGCATTTACTGTTTCTGATATAACCACACATTTGATACCGTGAAACGCGAGGCCCTTTCGCTGGAGTTGAATAAGTTGGGTTGCCTGAGTATATTTGTAAGTTTACTAGATTGTGTGCAAAATTATATGCCGGCGTGGGTGCAGCTGATTCGACAGACCACGGATGACTGGATTTTCTCTGGTGTGAAGCGAGGTTGTGTTTTAGCTCCTGCTCTGTTTAAACTTTATATTTTGTCATGATTTTGCTTGCGTATGATGTCACTGTGCTTGCGTTGTTAGTGTGGAGAACTGTGTTGATAATGTTTTAGACAATGATCCGTATGAGGCAGTTATTTTGACGAATACGAGTTGATTTCACATAGCGCGAATGAGTGTTCTGGCTTATACAGCAGCCAAAATCTTGAAAATCATCAAAGCAAGCACAATTGCCTGACATTTCAGCTTTCACCTGAACTGCAATCTTCAAGACTGAAGCACAATTACACAACACCGGCGAAGTTGTTTGTCACGAACGTCATTTGCAAACTCAGTAGTGGTACATAGTGTGGAGTAGATGAGTAATAATAATGCGATAACCGCACATATTGTGAGTCAGCAGTTTAGAATCTGACCTGTAAATCGTCGGAATGCACAAACTTTAAAAATCACACACATACATTGCTATTGTCATAGTCATTACCCACCAGATGAAAAAATATCAAATATAGTGTTCTGTTGCTTGGCAATTGAAATGAAAGGAATTTAATTTTCCATCACGTCCAGAAGATGTGTAAGCATGCCAGTGTATCCGCTATGTATTGCGTAGGAGCGCGAAATATCAGCATCACCCTGTGCGTCTGTGAATGTCTACGTTTTCAGAACGTTTGTAGAATCCTGTTCCTGCTGGTAGTCTGATTCATTATTCACATCTTCAGCTGCTAAAATTGATGTGGTTGGCAGGTCCCAGTTTATTTCTGTTGTGTGACTTGTTTGAAAATAAGAAGCAATCAGATGGCTGTCAGCCAGTTTGCATCCAAACAATTCCTCTGAGAGAGTATCCATAGCAATTGCGTTTGTAGGAGGCACAATTTGCTCATATGTCTCAGGTCAAGTTTGCATTGTTCTCTCAGAATCTATTATTGCAGTACAAGGAAAGCCCGATTTAAAAAATCAGATGGTTGAGCTCTGCACCTCCTTCCAGGTAGAAGTTATGTAGAACATGACGTCTAATAAATTTACTCGTTACATGAAATCAGTTCCGGACATATCTTTGTGGGATTCCATGATTGTTATAAGATGGAGAAGCTGTTTTCTCCAGAACTTCGCTTTAGGCGCCTGAATGACACCCTGGTCGTACGGTTGAAGTAACAAAGTGGTGGTGGGTGACAGGAACTGCAATTTGATATTAAGTAGTTGAAATTAGGGAGCGCAAATGCTTTGTCGAGAGAAGGTTTGATGTTGCGTTTTTCTGTATTTCGCTGTTAAATCTTCGGAAATAGCTGCAGTCATCCACGCCCTTTTTATTATCCTGGTAATCTGCCGGTAGTCTTTCATGTTGAGACTTCTAAAATTCGAGAGTTGGCTGATTTCCAAATCACTGCAGCCGGTTCTCGCTCCCCCAATGTGGTAGTGAAAACCATAACTGTGATACGCGCCTTAATTCTTTTTCCACCTGCACATTTCTATTCTTGTACACAAAGCCTTTATCCGACGTCGTTTTGAATAGCAAAGCAGTTTCATGTGAATTAAAAATGCTGTGTAGCCGGAACATATTTCGAGCAATTTTTCTGCCTAGTCGGATGCAGCACACCTATCTGAGTCACCGCTTTCGCCCGATTGCTTACCAGACACAAGATCGTCTACTGATGAAAGCCTGTAGCCAACTGTTTGACGATGTAAAGTCTGTGTTTTGTAATTCTTTTGCGAAGTGTAATGCTCGTTCTTGAATCACGTGTCCAGATAATGGAATTTTCCCCTCAGTGCTGACTGGCACTATTTCCAGCAACGTGCGTTCATGTATTCGTTACCCATTTTCTATCATTCTTTCTTTCAGTCTTGGTGTGTGGTTCACAAAGTCATACAAAAACGGCTTTCCTCTTTTATGTTACATGGATTTGTGTTCTGCAAACTCTGAAATTTTGCGCCAATGTTAGCGAACTGTTCCTTCTTAACATCGTCGAATCACTGATACCATTTATATGTGAATGCCTTTGGCTTTGCTGAAATGGAACTAGCCATTTGGTCCTTCGTAAGAACGCTCAAAAAGAACTATAAAAACGAACATGAATATTCAGTAAGCACGTACGTCAGCAGTACCCGCTCAGTTCTGACAATAAAATGGTCACACAGTAAACAAATACACACAGAAAGTGATAGTCACAGTACTTGCGATTGTATAACGGTACCACAAATCGCAGAGTGCGCGAGGGGAGTACCACTGCTCTTTTATTTTGTAACATGGCTCTATCAGATTTGCTCATTGCACAGCCCATAGCAGCATACATGCATTAGTTACATTGGGTGAAAACCCGGGGGGGGGGAGTGATGCGTCACTCGACAATTCCGGTGTGGCTTCTCCATGTCGTAGGTTGTCCACCGCACCTGTCCAGCAACCGCGAAGAACGCGCGACACAGAAGACGATGACCGGGCATACGCAGTACGTGTCCAAGACACCGCAGCGGACGCAGCGGGACGAGCTCCTCCAGCGAATGGCTGCCTCCACCCAAGCCACGCTGTCTAACTTACACATTGGTTACGTGGTGCAGCGGCCACACACGGGCAATCGACCACAAGCAACGGTGCTCAAAGACAGAGAGACGGCGCAGGTCGGCGATACGAACAGGCCAAGTCTCGCAACGGTACAACAGTACAGCTCGGACAGTCGCACAATAAACCCGTCCTTTGATGGATATACCGATGTCATGGCGGCGCCACAAGTGCTTCAGCTTAGAGAAAGCGAGGCGAGCTCTTGGGATACGCAACGAAATCTGGTCTCCAATAGCTCCATTGGCTGTGATGCAACTACCCAGGTAGGCAAAACTCTCCGTAACCTTCAGTCTCTCACAACCAAGATTGAGTGCAGGTACAGGCATCTGAAAGTTTTGGGAAAGAGCTTTGCACTTGGATGGAAGTAGTCATCCCATATTTTGACTTTTCAATCGCAAGTTGGACGGCCTGTGGACCGTCACCCAGCAAGACGATATCATCAGCGTAGTCCAAGTCAACAGCTCGGCTACCTGGGAGGAGCTCAACGCAAGCGCGTTTAACGAATTATGCAGAGCATTCTTTAGGACTTCCTCAATGGCAAGGTTATTAAGATAATTGCACCTACATTGTTCCGGAATATCCCGGATGAAAGCTTCAGCCAGAAAGTACGTATATTGGCCTTTCATTAACAACGCTATCCATGATTGTGTCCCCACATGCAGCATATGTGCATCAGCAGCGGAACTTCCAAGCAAATTCATCCAACCCTGGATGCCAGCCTTTAAGCCATGGGAGAGAATTCACCTTGATTTCCCTGGTCCCACTCAAGGCCATTTTTTGAATTGTGATTGATGCGTATACCAACTGACCGGACGTATACCTGATGAACACAACTACGACAGCGGCCACGGTACGAAAATTACAACAGTTATTTGCACAGTTCGGTTCACCAAATACCTCGGTTTCCGATAACGGTTCGCAATTTATCTCCGACGATGTTGGTGCTTTTTGCCAGTGTAATTGTATCAAGCACTGTCGGTAGCCTCCGGAACATCCACAGTCCAACGGGTAAGCAGATTGATTCGTGGATACCATCAAATGTTTACTTCTAAAGCTGTGGGGGAAGGACCTACAGTGGATATCATACACCTGTTCCTGTTAAGTAATATGGCCTACGCAAAACCCCGATCTACCAGGCGGCAGATACCCAGCGGAAGCCATGTTCGGGCGTGAGACACG
>CALYDF020000393.1:0-16321 GCA_944474145.2 Dicrocoelium dendriticum
ATTTTGCTTCTATCCAACTTTGCCGAATTTACCTACACCACTCTCTTGTTCCAGGTATCCACGTTCCCACAGTCAGCTCGCTGAATTCTTGTGCTGAACACCACTACTGCGTCGAGACCCACAACATCTGGTACCTACCGACGAGATCAGGACCTTGCCGTAAGATCCCGAGGCAGAACCACCGAAAAGCTACGCTTACTCGTTCTGCGCAAACCCATGAAACCCGTGCGTGTGGGGCGTAGCATTTCGCTTAGACAAGTTGTTCTTAATGGCGTTCCGCAGGGCTCTGTTCTGGGGCCGTAGCTTTTCGCAATTTATATCAATGTTCTACTCCAGGAGCTTGAACTACCGTCGCTGTTGTTTGCTGATGACCTCATGCTCCGAAATATTGTGGATATCCCTCATTAGCATCATTTTACTCGTCAGCTAGAGATGGGAAACACCTCATCTACTGTGCCGCAATACATAAATGAAAAAGGAAAATAAATACACAAGCTGAGCTACCAGCAACGGATAGGCGTCGTTCCGGTAAGTTACCAGCCGGCTGCTAGGCAAAAAAATATTGTTTTACGCTAAGAAATGAAATCGTGGGTGGAGGAGGAGGCTAAAAGGGATGGGGAGGGACAAAGAAACTCGCAGCAGGAACGCAACTGAGCTCGGCTCCTTGCCATGTCAGCAAGTGTATCCAGCCAAACGTGTTCACCGTCTTTTGGACCCCAATCAGGGAGCCGTGACGCTCCAACCGAGGCCAGCACAGAAGTGAAGGCCTTCATTCCTCTGGACCAAGTCATCGCTTGGCCGCCCCTCCTCTTCTTCCATCCACATTCCCGGTGAGCAAACAACACACGTCGTGGAAGTCGATGGGCTGGCATGCGCAACACGTGGCCTAACCATCGGAGCCTGGTGCGTGATATAACGGTGGTGAGCGGTTCAGTTCCTTTTCGTGTGCCGTAAACAAGGCATCGAACACGCTCGTTATTCACGCGGTGTTCCCACCGGATGTGAGCCAAACTGCGGAGGCACCGATGGTCGAACGTAGCTAGCCTCTTCATGTCCGCCGATCTTAGGGGCCAAGTTTCACAACCGTACAGTAAGGTTGAACGTACCGCTGCATTGTACACTCTACCATTCAGGGCGAGAGTATTGTCGCGCCGTCGCCATAGGTGGCGAAGGTTAGCAAAGCACGTCGAGCTTTTGCTATACGGTTCGTGATCTCGTCTTCGATCCCAAGGGCGATGATACAACTTCCCAGGTAATTGAATTTTTGGACGACTTCTAGCTGACCCCCACCAAGGGTCAGCGTAGGAGGCGATCCCTACCCATCTTGGAGGAACGCTTTGCATTTCGATGGTGCAAAGCAAAGCCCGAAGCGGCTGGCAACCAGTGCTAATCTGTCCAGCGCGGCTTGGCACGTCTGGGAACTCTCACAGATGAGGGCGATATCGTCTGCATACTCCAAGTCAATAAGTCATTCTTCTGAGAGTAGTTCCACACCTTCCAAGTCATGTCCTGTAAATGCAATCTCCATGATGCCGGTTGTGGAGAGCCTGTCCCTATGGTGCCGTATTGTCTTCTCAATCTTTTGCCAGAGACTTATCGCTCGCACGAAAGAAACTTGCAGAAAGCGTCTACTGAAATCCCTGATGGAAGCAAATGACCAACCCGTTACACGTAACCTCGGTAAGTACGTCTTGAATGTGTCAAACGTACAGCTTGATGATATGCAACTAGAACCACTAGCCTTGGGGATAGATTACAGTTACTCCCAATAAGCTGAATCGATTGTTTGTTGAGACACAGTTTGAGAATTTTTTCGACCAAGTAGCTGAACTTCAGTCAACCAGTTCTGATGCTGTCAGTTGGTTTAGGAATAAGCTGACCGACATTGCTTATGAAGTCCTCATGGTACCGGTAAACGAAAAGTGTGCGCTTACAAGCCGTCATTTAAAAGCACTACGAGAGCTGAGAAATAAGGGAGTGGTTGTACTAAAACCGGACAAAGGTTCAGGAGCAGTTGTCATGAACAAGAATGATTACGTACAAAAAATGCTAAGCGTTTTAAGTGATGAAAGCAAGTTTCAACACATCGACAAGATAGAATGTCTGACAGAAGTAGAGGCCCGTATAACCCGACACCTTGAAACGCTTCTCCTACATCGTGTAATTGATGAAACCACCTACAAGCACCTGAAGCCGAGCGGTTCCTCGACACCACAGCTATACGGGTTACCAAAAACCCACAAGCAGGGCATGCCACTAAGACCCATTTTGTCCATGATAAATTCCCCGCAGCACAAATTGGCTCTTTGGTTAGTTCGGATCCTTGCACCACTAAGGCAGCACCACAATTTGCACAGGATTAAGGACTCTTTTGAAGTAATCGAAGACCTAGACCAAATCAGCCTAGCCGACAAGGTTATGTGCTCAGTGGACGTCCAATCGTTATTTACTAATGTCCCCTTGCTTGAGACAGTTGATTACATTTGCCACCTGATAGAAGAGGAGAATTTCCGTCTACCAATACCGACAGACCTCCTGAGACAGTCCCTGTTACTTTGCACGGAGAATGTCGCTTTCCGATTCGACCACAACACGTATCGCCAAATTGACGGAGTAGCTATGGGTAGTCCGTTGGGACCGGTACTGGCTGGTATTTTCATGCTGATGCTTGAGAGGAAACTAAGTGGACAGATTTCTCAGCTGCCGTATTACAAACGATACGTAGATGATATCGTTGTTTTCGGTTCCACAAAGATGCAGATCGAACAACTAGTAGATCAACTTAATAATGTTCACGCCAACCTGAATGTGACTTTTGAATTCGAATCGAATGGGCGCCTTCCGTACCTCGACATTCTCATGTGTCGCAGGGATAATGGGCTGATTAAGCGATCTGTATACCGGAAGCCAACGTGGTCCGGCCAATATCTACACTTCACTAGCTTCTCACCGATGGTACACAAGCGCGCGCTAGTAAAAACATTATTCACTCGGGCCAGACGTATCTGCTCCAACGACTGCCTGGCTGAAGAGTTAGAGCTGATCACTAAGACACTTATGGAGAATGGCTACCCAAAGCGATTCATAGACAAACATAGCCAAGTTAGACCGCCCAAGGAGATGGTGTTGGCAGCCCCTAAGAAGAAGGTATACATTGAGCTCCCATTCAAGGGTGACACTGCAACGAAAAGGATAACCAAACGGATTGTCTCGGCCATTCAGCGTACATACTGTGCTACGGAGGCGGTAATTATCAACAGAACCCGAAAGTCGCCGTTACCTTCAGTAAAGGAAGATGAACCCGTCGGCGCCAAATCCCATTGTGTCTACCAATTCGTGTGTGACTGCGGTATCAGTTACATCGGCAGGACCGAACGCGTTTTAGATTCCCGAGTGAAGGAACACCTACCAAACTGGGTTCAGCGTGAAGTTACCCAATCCACCTCCGATGATACGTGTTCGCGTAAGCCACCAGCGTCCTCCATAGGCAGGCACATCTTGGCGACTCGTCATCAAGTCAATCCCTTATCAGCTTTCCGGATCTTGTTACGTCATACTAATGCTCGCCTTTTACGATTTGCCGAGGCCGTCGCGATAAGCCGA
This sequence comes from Dicrocoelium dendriticum, assembly GCA_944474145.2. NCBI lineage: Eukaryota > Metazoa > Platyhelminthes > Trematoda > Plagiorchiida > Dicrocoeliidae > Dicrocoelium > Dicrocoelium dendriticum. Next base: position 3,604 of record CALYDF020000393.1, read on the forward strand.
ATTAGACCAGCTTTGTGTGTCCAAAAGCAATTAGTTGTCAACCTGCGGTTGCCGTGGACCTAATCTGATAACAACGACCACAACAATAAATTTGATTGGTTTGACTGTGCCCTGTAAGACATATAAAAAGATTTCCCTGTTATTGTATTGGTACGGACGAGATAATACGAAATGCTAGCATCTGCCAATATTCGTCTTCTCATTTCGTTCTCCATGACTGTCAATAGCGAGATTGAAAAGGAAAGGTGACAGCGGGCATCCTTGTCTCACACTGCTGGAGATACTGAAGGGTGGCGACAACTTGTCGTAAGCCCTCACTCTGCCCGTGCTACGCGCATATGATGCTCGGATAATATTTACATATTTCTCGGGCATACCTTTCCTGAGTAGACAATTCCAAAGGGCACATCGATCAACCGAATCGAAGGCACCTTTGATGTCGAGGAACACGACTAGGGTGGGCCGCCAATATGTGTGGCGGTGCTCCAACAACTGACGCAAGGTGAAGATGTGGTCGATGCAGCCACGACCACGACGAAACCCGGCTTGCTCCTTACGAATGTGGCTTTCACGAGTGACAGTCAGTCTGTGAAGGATTTTGGAAGCGATGGAGATCAGACTCATTCCTTTATGGTTGCCGCATTTCGAACGCGAGCCTCCTTTGAAGATGGGAACAATGACGGAGCGGCTCCAGTCGGTTGGGACAGTCTCCTGCTCCCACAGTTTCACTAGTAATTCATGTAAAGCATCAACAAGAGCAGAGCCTCAGAATTTGAAGAGGGCTGGAGGGAGGTCATCTGGTCCTGCGGCTTTGTTCAACTTCAACAGTCCGATCTCACGTTCGACTTCTGAGCGAGAGGGTGGATCCAAAGGGACAGCCCACGGAGCAGGGTGATCACTGGCCGGCGAAGAATGGAACAATTCTAGCCGATCAAATTGCTTTTCAAAATGCTCAGCCCAACGCTCCAAACGTTTTGACAAATTGTGTATAGGCTGTCCACTCTCATCACAAATTGTTTCACTAACACCAGGCCTCTTGCTGCCCGTTTCCCGTAGCAGACGGAATAACTTACGATGGTTACCAAGGGCAGCGGCCACTTCCATCTCTGACGCACGGTGAGATCACCAAGATTCGCGGTCTCTCTTCAGACTAGCACGGAGTCTTGACCGGAGCTCTTTGCGAGTTTCATTGTGTTCGCTTCCAGCCGGAATGTGCTGGCGAGCATCGATAAGTTCTAGCGCCTGCAATGAGACCCCTTATCCATATTGGCTATTAGACATACCACATGAGAATTTGCCTGTTGCTCTTCGCGGATCTGGCTTTCATAAACGTCAGTCAATCTGTAGAGTACCACAGGGGCAAGCAGTTTAGTGGCAGTTGAGATCAGACTGATCTCCAATTCTCACTGGTTTTAAGTTATGCAGACAACGTGACTCCCAGGTCTACCAGTTGGGAAAGATGCTGTACTTCATTCCCGCCAAGCAGAAAATGCGTTTGGGGGCCATTTGGCCCTAATCGTAATCGTCAAGGTCATTGGTGTCTTGTTTTTTCTTCCACTGCGCTTATCAGTTTTGTGCATCAGTAAAGTGCCTATTTTCGAAATCGCGTCTAGTGAGATTATAACACTAGCCCATCATGCAGCGACATACAGTCTGCTAGTTTGTAGAATTCCCAGTCAAACCTACTAAATGTTTAACAAAAATGGGGTACCCTGTCGATTTCTACGCCTGATGGGAACTTCAAAACTGCGGCTGACAGCGGAGGGAGCTGCGGCAAACGCAGCTGAATATTTGGTACACAAATTCTTATAGCGTGAGGAACAAGTGGGGTGAGCTTGCGATGAGTTGTAGATCTGCCGACGTTATTGCGATTACATAGACCTGGCCCTCATCAAGTGACTTCATAAATGCTTGCCTGCTAGCCGACTTCTCTGGGTATAGAATAGACCGTCTGGGTATTCAAGTGGGGATGGCGTGCTCTTGCTTATAAAGTGTCACCACAGTCACTGGGAAGCTCCGTTTGCCATGTACACGCAAAGTGCTCAGGTTACTTCGTTTTCTGATGGTGCAGGGTAAAGTTGAATTCATTGTTTGTGTTTATCGCAGCCCGTCCTCAATGCGAGGAGAGGACAAGGAGCTTAGTAATCTACTAAAACGAGCTGCGTCTTTCGCTAAGTTTTCTGATCTTAAGTGACCTGACCCTACAACATGCCGACTGGGAGTATGCTCTCAATAAGACGGACCCCTTGAAGGATGATTTAGTACAATGGCTACAGGAAAACGCCCTTGTGCAGCGCGTTAATTTTCCAACTAGAAGTCGCGGCGAGAACGCCCGCTCTTTCTTAGATGTGATCACCAAGTATGGTTGCTTATCAGCCCTTACTGTTGACCCTCCTGTAGGTAAGAGCGATCATTTCGTTCTTTCCTTCTGTATTTGTGTTTGTTCAATTTGGACAGGAAGTGGAGAAAATTTCCATGTGTTCCTTCTTTACTGCGCCGTTGAACCAGGATAGAGTTAGCAGGATGGATTTGAAGCGGAGGAGAGCCAAATCAATACGCAAGCATCACATCAGGGTCAACTAGTCAATGTCCACGCGGCGTGCGCTAGCAGTCCCCGTTGTAACGGCCAGGTAAATAATAGTAAGAGCTAAGAGAAGGGAATCAACAAAAGCAGACTAATTATAATTGTAGTACGGGAGAATGTGTAGATAAGGTAATAGTAATAAGGTGTGAGAAGGCAACGTCGCAACGAGACTGGACCTTAACGTGGTGCGACGGTTTGCGTACCTCAATGACCCATTGAGCTATACTGGGTGATGCCTCCGAGCATCTTGAGAGCTACTCCTACCAGGTTGGTCAATGGTGAGAGGCCAGACAAACTCAGTCTCCTGGTCCTCCAGGTTGGGGGTTTGAAATGGGATGGCGTCCATTTCTGTAAAACTAAATCACTGCCACCCCTCTGCCTTGCGGACAGGCTTTTGAGCCAAAGGCTTTGGATGAGGACCCTAATCGTTCTCCTGTCTAGGTCTGGGCGCCCTGGCAGTATCCCAGCCCACATACAATCATGACATTTTCTTCAAACATAAACTTCATCCTGCATCGGCCGTCGCGCAGATTATCAAGGGTCGCCTTATCTGCTGCATACAGCAGAGCGGATAAGCGAAAACATGCTACTGCTGGCGCCTCCCTTCTTTCTTTTCCACCTTTTTCTCTTACTCCCATCCCGGCCCCCATTACTAACCTCCCTTCTATAATTCCCAGCTTAATTGACAGCAACCGAAGTGCTACTGGAGTAGTACCGTCTGCAGCCACCATCCCACAGCACCTATCGGACGCCTATCGGCAAAAGTCCCTTATAAGGCCACGCTGTCCCGTTTCTATGGCGACATTCAACGTCCGCACTCTAAGACAAACAGGTCAGCAGGCTGCACTCGCACGCACCTTGGACACACTGGGTATTGATGTGTGTTGTGTGTCCGAAACTAGGATTAATGACCCTAACGGGGTTATTGAGTTGACTGCACCCGGCTTATCCTCTCGTTATTGGTTGCACGCATCCGAAGACGCCGATGCAGCACTCACGGGTCAAGCTGGTGTAGGTTTCATTCTCAGCTGCAAGTCATCGTTGGTTGATTGGATTCCGGTGAACAGCCGTTTATGTGCAGCCCGTTTGACGACATCAGCTAAGGTGAATTCGCGAAGTAAAGCAAAACGCTGTTTGTTTGTGATTTCTGCTTATGCTCCCACCGACTGCCGTTCTAATGCAGTCAAGGACACTTTCTATCACGAACTGAACACACTGCTACGCAGTACTAGTTCAGATATTATAGTACTTGCAGGGGATATGAACGCACAAGTAGGGCGTCTGAGCTCTTCAGAAGCTCAGCTGGGTGGTAAGTATGGACTTAACGCCGAACGGACTGACAACGGCGAGCGTCTGCTGCAACTGTGTGCGGAGCACCAGTTGTTTCTTACTAGCACTGCTTTTAGACACAGTGGGCGCCGAAGTGCCACTTGGCGTCCACCTGTAGCTGGCCAGCGATGGACCCAAATTGACCACATAGCCATAAGTTACAGGTGGCGCGGTTCCATTCTGGATTGCCGCTCGTACTGGAGTACCTGTGTCGACTCTGATCATGCCTTGGTGCGCTGTCGTTTCTCCATGAACTTTACCGGAAGGCGCACCAAGCGTCCCCTACGATTGGCAACGGAGAAATTGTCCCAGCCCTCTGTCAGGCAAGCCTATCGAGAAGCACTGCATAGCGAACTCTCGCTGTCTTGTCCCAATGACACTGAACTTCAGTGGAATAGGATCTCGGCCACTATGCACGACGCAGGAGCATCTGTATGTGGCACTATCAGTCGTCACCGCACCAGTCACTGGATATCCGAGAGGTCCGTGAACCTGTTGGAAGCTAGAAGGCACTTCCCGGCTGGTTCTGAACACAATGTGACCAGACGGGCTATTAGGCGTGAACTAAAGCGGAGCCTGCGTGTTGACAAGGAAGCCTGGTGGACCAGTCGGGCTCAAGAAATGGAGGAGGCAGGAGCAGTAGGCAATTACCGCAAGCTCTTCCAGCTAATCCGCACCACTGGTCCCAGAAAACCAGGTGTCAGTGAGACAATCAGGGACAGCGCGGGTGCGCTGATACACAATAAGGAGCGCCGTATGGCTCGTTGGGCTGAACACTTTCAAGATCAGTTCAGCTGGCCCCCTGCTCCCGGACCTCTTCTTACTCAGGTGATGCAGGACGTGCCATGGACGGTTAGTTTAGAGCCTCCGTCGGAGGCCGAGGTCCGAAACGCGATCACAGCCCTTAATCGTTTTCGTGCCGCTGGCCCGGGTTCCCTCCCACCTGCACTATTTAAGGATGGAGGTGAGGTCCTCTGCAGGGCACTGACCTCCCTATTCGAACGTATCTGGAACGAAGAGAGTGTGCCAGCTAATTGGAGCGAATCGATTATAGTGGCAATATACGAGAAGGGCAGTCGCACAGACTGTGCGAACCACAGGGGTATTAGCCTAACGCCAGTTGTGACAAAATTACTGGCCTCGATTATCGTTCGTCGCCTCACTGCAGAACGGGAATCTCGGATTAGGGAAGAGCAGGCCGGTTTTCGCCCAGGACGTAGCTGTATAGAGCATATATTTACTTTGCGGCAGGTGCTAGAGCAGCGCCACGCATACCGCAGACCGACAATAGCTGTGTTCCTCGATTTCAAGAGTGCGTTCGATTCAGTCGATCGATCGATTCTGTTCGAAATACTTGCGCGGAAAGGTGTTCCCACGAAATATGTGAACATCCTTCGTGCTCTATACTCGAACACTACAGGCCGCGTCAGGGTCTATGGTGCCCTATCGGATAGCTTTTCGACTACAAGTGGCGTTCGTCAGGGTTGTCCGATTTCCCCGTTTTTGTTCAATTTCGTCGTGGATTCTATCATGGAGTGTTCCCTTGCGGAATCTCATGATGTAGGCGTTTAAGTGCTGCCTGGTGAAAGGTTAGTTGATCTAAATTATGCGGACGATATCGTCTTGCTTTTCGACAATGTTGGGGCGGCACAGTCAACCCTGAATAGCCTATCCAGAGTGGTCCCATTATTTGGTATGCACTTCGCACTTTCAAAGTGCAAAGTGTTGCTGCAGGACCACCAGCCACTTGATGACCCCTTGACGCTTGCTAACGAGGAACTCGAGGTGGTAGATCAATTCACTTATCTTGGCAGCTGCATCAGCAATGATGGGCGCATAGAAACTGACGTGAGCTCACGCATTGCAAAGGCCAGAGCTGCCTTCTTGAACCTGCGTCATCTTTGGCGACAGAAGGGAGTTTCCCTCCGTCTGAAATGCCGTGTATACAAGGCCACAGTGAGGGCCGTTCTGCTCTATGGTAGTGAAACTTGACCCCTTCGGTCTGAAGATCTGAGGCGCCTTCATGTCTTTGATCATCGTTGTTTGCGAAGCATTGCTGGTGTCGGATGACACCAGCGTGTCCGCAACGATGATGTGCGTAGGCGAGTACTAGGTGGTGATAATCATGCTAGCTCTCTAGAACAACAGATAGCACTGAATAAGTTGCGTTGGCTCGGGCACGTGCTACGCATGCCTGGTCACCGCTTACCTAGGAGGGCCTTGTTCAGTCTGCCAGGTGTCGGATGGCGCAAGGCTCGAGGTGGACAGAAGTTGACTTGGCAGCGGGAAATGAAGTCACTGACGACCAAACTGGGTGCCGTTGGTCCGTCTCGCCTTCCGGGTTGGAGTCCACGTGACTCACCTTGTGCTTGGCTTGAGACTTTACAGGACATGGCTCGCAACCGACACCAGTGGCGCGTCTGCTGCCGTCTCCTAATCGGATTGTCTGTTTAAAGTGTGTTTGGTGCTGAGTTATCTGCGGGGTAATGTCTGATTATGACGCGTGGCAGTGAAAGCCGCAAGGAAGCTGTCTCGCCGATGCCGCCTTATCTTTGCACGATAGCCAGCTGTTTGTGACGGAATGTTGTCTACACAAGGTGTAGGCGCCTTGACCCTGAATGTTTGCTTAGGGCATTAAGGTTTTCAGGTAATTCTCCCTTCTCTCCCTCTTCTTATTCTTTATTTCATAGGTCCTCATGGTTGTATGGCAGCGAAGCATCAGTTCAAATGGCTGATGTACTGCTGTTGATGATGATGATGATGTGAGAAGGCAAGGAAATAGATGTGGAAGTTGATAAGCGAACGAAAAGGTTTTAAACTGCAACCCAAGGGCGCCGAGTGGATGTTCAAACTCCTTCACTGTTTGTGCTAACACGACTTCGCTGGTTAGTGCGTTCCATGAGTCGATGACCCTGCGTAATAAACGAAACTCAGCTCTAACGCGATCTTATCTGGGCTTATGTATCTTCAGAGGGTGACCACGAAGGGCTGGCATCTGAATCGGATAGAACAGTCTAGTTAGATCAGGCCCAATCTTACCGGTACATATACGGTATGTGAGAATCAGGTCACTTCGAAAGCATCTATAGTGCAGCGAAAATTTTGCAACCTGAGCAGTGTATCCGGATACGAGAGGTGCCTCAAACCTTGCACCATTTTCGTGCCAATCCTCAGAACTCGTTCGACTGCCATCTTGTCGCGGACCAAGCATGGAGGACAGGCCTGCACGCAGTACTCCAAGTATGACCTGACAAAAGCTGAGAACAACGTAACAAACATTTCATTTGTTATGATGCCGAACGACCCGCGGATCATCCACAGAATTCGGAAACCCTTGCGGGTAGCAGTCGTCCAGTTCTCGCTGGATTTGAAGTCACAGGAAAGCGAGATACCCAAGTCGATTTGTTCAGTCACTTGAGGCACTACATTTCCGCCAAATACATAATGAGTGGTGCGAGTACTTGATCCTGTGCACAGGACCGAACATTTGTCCAGGTTTATTGGCAGCTGCCACGAATCTGACCAATCCCAAAGCTTGTCAGAAGCGGTCTGCAAAGCCGCGGGACTATCAGAATCGCTCACTGTATACCAAAATTTACCTCCTCCGCAAACATAAGCGTTGGTACCTTAGGTTTCTCAGGGAGGTCGTTCACATGCAATGCAAACAGCAGAGGTCCGAGAACCGACCCCTGAGGAACACCACTCAGGACGGCTTGTCTGAAGGACAGTCCGGAACCCATTCTAACACTCATCTGCCTACCTTCCAGGAAAGCCGAAATCCATCTCAATACTTGGCCTGAAACGCCGTAAGCTTCCAGTTTAAACAAAAGACGACAATGCGGTATGGTGTCAAAGCCTTTAGAAAAGTCAATGAACAAAACATCCACCGCCTATTCTTAATACACAGCCTCAGCCCAGCACTCTCAAGCTACCAACATGTTAGTAAAACAAGAGTGGCCTCTGCGGAACCCATTTTGTGATGAACTGAGCAAGCTGAACTTAGCCAAGTGCTTCTCTAATACTTTAACTAGTACACTTGATAGGCTAACCGGTCTATAGTTTTTCAACTAGGTGCTTATCACTCTTCTTGAAAATATGACACACGATAGCATCCCTCCAGTCGGCAGGTACGGAGCAACTACGAAGAGACTTCTCAAAGAGACATGTTATTGGTTTACACAGCAACTCAGCCAGCTTGTACAAAAGCTTAGGATGGAGGGCATCTATCCCGACAGTTTTAGTAAGATTCAAGTCACGTAGGAGCTTGAGTACCTGAGCTTCTGAGATGGAAAGGTCCGTCACAAAGGAATCTACTGGGATCTTTGCCTCTAAGTCGATATTCGGCAACGGAGATTCATGAACAAACGACGTTGAATACTGCTCCGCAAGTAAGCAGGCCTTAACCTGATCGGTTGAGGCTTCAATGCCGTCAGATCCAAACAGCACTACTACTCATCAGTATCATAAAATATGCCCGTATAGCTTTTAAGTCCTATGTAGTACATAGGCGCTATGCGACAAGTCAGCTCGTGAGGTAAGCCATTGTCCTCTGCACAGTTCGTAATTGGCATGGCAGTGGAAGATGAGCCGGGCTATATCATAGTCAACTGTCAATCACCCAGGTCCTCGGCTGTCACCGATGGCGAAGTGGCACTAGCTGCTGGCATCCTGAAGTCGTGGGGGCGGAACCCGGCAGGGGTCCGTTGGGAGGCGCACCACTGACGAGACCCAGAAGGTCGAAAGGCCGACGTCTGGTGCTTTTCCAGATTAGCCTAAGCCTGCTGATTGGGAGTGACGATGACGATTTAGCTGAATAAGCGAATTTGCATTGCATCGCCGTTTGACGTAGACAAAATACCGTTACTGATTTGTTGATGCGGATCGAGCCAGTGCTAGTTCATACCTCAAACCTGCGGCCCGCAAATGCTGTTTACACGCATTTCACACGCCTTGTTAGCGATAATAGGTACCTTCTAAAGGAGCTGATACGTAAGTTCTCCAACATCTGGATCGCTTACTGAGCATCCTGTGCGACTCAGAGTCAAACCAAGGCGGTTTCTCCGCCACTTTATTCTTCACTGAGATTAGGGTATGGGGGGAGAGATCTCACAGAGAAAGGATTTGAATTTATCACAAGCGACCTGGACGGTATCATCCTCTGAAATGATGCAGGGCTGATTTGTAGCCTTGTCCCTGATGGCTTCCAAATCAGCGCGCCAGATATTTTTCATCCTGGTAATACACTCTTCAGGGCCCCTACTTAAACCACAGTTGACTAATAGGCACACGTGATCACTAGGGTCCAAGGGGGAATCGTAAACTACAGCCCGTACACAGTCTATCAGATTCAGATGGGACTGGAACGATAGGAAATTCCCTTCTTGAGCGGATCCTTGAGCCAGAAAATGATAAGGTGTTACGAGGTCTTGACGGACCTAAAACGAAACACCCGAACCACATCCTAGTCAGCCAATTACTGCCCACGTTCTCTGCACTAGCAGTCCCCTCTGTACAGTTCACGTGAACTAAGAAAGAGGTAGAAAGAAAGTGGAAGGAAAGTCATTTTAATGAGGGATAACACCAGAGTTAGGAGAATGACAGAACATGAACACAAAGTTGGAAGATGGATATAGTCAAGAGGAAGGAAAGTTTTCGTCTTGCCACCTAAGAGCGTCTAACTAACGCTCGAAACCCTTTACCGTAGATTCACTGACTACACTTTCTGGAAGCGAATTACATCGCTCGATAACCGAGTTTCCGCCCTGATGCGGTCGGAACGTGGTTTGTGTAGCTTCATGGAATGACCGCGAAGACAAGGCAACCTAGCCGGGCTAAATAGCCATCTATCGGTAGTGCATTTAATACATACTCAAGCTAAGTAGACGCTCGGGGTACGTTGGCGCCCTAACCCCTCGACCAATTTGGTACCTACTCTCAAAACCCTCACGAGCTCCATTTTGTCCCGAACGATGCAAAGCGAGCAAGCCTGGACGCAGTATTCCAGATGGGGCCGAACGAAAGCTGAGAACAGCTTCACAAATATGTCGGCAGTTAAGACCCCGAAAGAACAGCGTATTAACCGCAGCATTCTGAAACCCCTACTTGCGGCCTTCCGGTTGTCACCAGAATGTAAAGACGAGGAATGGACAATGCCTAGGTCTACCTGCTTGGAGACAAGGGGGAGTTCGACCCCACCGAGCACGTACCTCGAAGGTGCGAAAGTTGCTCCTATACGAAGGACGGAACACAGCCTGCTTAATGGACAGTAACCATAAAGTAGACCAGTCCCACTCTGCCCAGGACATACTGAATGGCCTCAGAACCCCCCCCCCACAGCTTAAAGTCATCAGGAAACAATAGCGATGATACCCCAAGCTCTCCAGGGAGATCGTTTACGTAGATGGAGAACAGCATCGGTCCAAGGACAGCCCTGTGGGACACCGCTAAGAACCACTTGCCTAAAGGAAAAGCCGCGACCGTCGCGTTCCCACGGCTCTCTTCCCTGCAAGAATGCAGGTACCCTGTGAAGGGCACGGCCGGATACACCGTAGGAGCTCAGATTTTGTGATATCCTCAATTGAGTTACCTTATTAAATGCTCTCGAAAAGTCAACGTAAATCACATACACTAAGTAACCATTGTCCATTGCCTCGGCCCAAGCTTCACGAGCAACCAACAAATTGGTCAGACACGAAAACCCCTTCCGGAATCCGTGTTGTGCAATACTGAGTAGATTAAATCTATTCAGGTGACCTTCCAACTAATCTCTCACCAGCTTTTCAAGTAGTTTGACTACGACGACTTGACTGACAGACACCTGTCGCCATTTTTGAAGCTCGGATGGATGACAGCCTCCTCTCACCGCCAACTCATGCAGAAGGTTCGATTGAATTGTATCAGGCCCGGCTGCTTTACAAGCGTTCGGTTCTCGCAGCAGCCTAAGGACTTGCAAATATAAGACCTAAAAAGAAAGGCTTTTGACCCTCCATGAACCTAGTTGGCCTTTATACAAACTGATAAAGGGCTACTTGTAACTAATGGCCAAGAAACTCAGTGGAAAACATCCTGACGCTGCTGTGCAGAAGCGATTTCTCCAATCAACCTCAGGAACTTTAAAATCACCCATAGCCAGAAATCTATTAGTCGTATGAGTACGCATGAAATCAATAAGCCCACTTGACGCACTTTCGGGGCTTCTGTATACTCACACAATTTTCAATTGCGTGAAATAGTTGCACTCATCCACCGAAAGAGCCTCAGCAGTTACATCAGAGGATTTGAGCAAATATGTCCGTAACATAGTCAGGCCAAATCTAATGTACAAAGCAACCACCTCCGCGACAGCATGAGGCGCGATCAGCTCGCAGTAGGTTATAGCCAGGCAACTACACTTCGCTGTCCAGAATCTCGGAGAACAGCCATGTCTCAGTAAAAGCAAGTACATCTGGCCGGGAGCCTTCTACAAGACTACCAGTCTTGCACATCTTGTTCCTCAGATTACGCACGTTACTGAGGATTACTTTAAGGAACTTGGGCTCGGTTGCCACCAGTACGGGCTCTGGGAGGACGAAAGTAGATCTCCGGCTCACCACCTGAAAACCCACCAATCGAAGACCTGTTTCACCCCATCGCGACGAGATTTTGCATCCTTTATGGTGGCTTTCAATTTCAATCTATCAGCCAAAGGAGACCAGGTTGGATACTGACCCCAGAAATCTTGAGTTTAAGAGCGAAACGCAGAAGCTTATTACGCTCGTCCGGTGTTGAAAGAACGATTCTCGGTAAACGGAGTTTGACGTCCGAAACATCGACCGACACAGACCCAAGCCTAATGAGTTTCCGCACAGTTACGCCAGGATACTCGGGCGTAGCAGTTTCGAAACGCAAATTTTAAACCATTGAAGGTTATCAAGGCCGGTGGCCGAGTGGTCTGCGCGTTTGCTTCGCAACCATAAGGTCACCGGTTCGAATCCGCGTAGGGTTGGGCATCCTCACCGTATACTCAGCCCGCGCGCGACTGGTGGTGGTCGCGCGCCATCGAAGCGCCGTTACGGCGTACAGCTGACACGTTATCTATTACTAATTATTTATGAAGGCTTCGCTCCTTTGGAAGGACGGCAATGGACTGCCACTTCTGAAAATGACTCTACTATCGGTGTAAGGTTCACTACGGTGAGGGTTGCCTACTCCACACGCCACAGTCACAGGAGCCTGCAACTGGGTGGCTGGTTGCTTGGATGCACTAGCCACGTAGGAAGTACTTGGGTGGAGACGACGTAGAACTCAATACTGAAGACTCTGCAAGCGACGTGCTTACTCTTCCTTCTGTACACTCTGTTATTACCGCATTTTGAAAGCTTAAAGATTTTTTTCTCGCTCCGCCTACGCTTTGCTGGTAAGGAGGCCTGCAGTACTTCGTCACTAGCAGGAATCACGTACACCCTCCAACTGTTTATCGCCAACCAGCTCACAATCTGTTGTTGGAAAGGGTGTTAGGTTGACAGAATCCGCTGTGTACTACTATCCGCCAATTCTACCTGGCCGAGAACAACGGAGGGTGTCAGGCGCTCTACTAGACCTTCAACTTTTCCATCCAAAGTGGTCAACAGCAAAAACACCACCCCATGTTTGCCAGTCTGGAAACGAGCGAATCAAAGCAATCCTTCGTGATAACTCAACGCGGAGTTCTAAGCTTAAAACAGTCGTCACAGCTATTAACTAACCTCTCATTACTTACCAAATGAGCTTACTGATCTACCGGCAAGCCGGTGCATGCCTCATGGAACTATCTACCGTAGTCTTGAG
>CALYDF020000394.1:0-16177 GCA_944474145.2 Dicrocoelium dendriticum
TTGCTGGTGTATAGATCTGAATAGGAATGCTATTACTCGTGAGCGCTCTCGCAGATACTAAGCAGTTGTGCGTCATGGCACCCGACTGGTCAGCAGAGAAAGTCATCCGTCATTGCTAACACCGATACACTAGAGCCCTTAGGTCTTCTCCTATTATGTCGAGTGAAGACATGATTGTACCTGTGGGGAAGATGTGGACTATTTTGATAGCAACAGCAAAAAACAATGGGTGTTCGTGCTGTACCCTGTTGCAGCTATCATTGATATAACTAAGAAAGTATGTTGAAACTAAAACGTTTCCCTTTATTACCCAGCTCAAGACAGCGATTTGGGAACCTTCGACAAGTACTAGTTTCACCTATTATGCGCATCCAGTTAGGTACGATCCCGAGCTGTCCAACGGAGGACTCCCTGCGTCATAAGCTTTGTCCTTTTATAGTAGGCGCATATGTAGAGCTCCGTTGCACGTCTATGTTGTCTCGTAGTAGAGCGTGTGTACGCCTTATCTGAGTTCATCACCTGGGTGCCCATCTCTAACGAATCCAGTTGGCAGGTCGCGCAGGATCGTGCCCTCAGAAATCCATGGTGTGACGACTTTACGTGGTTACCTTCATACAAGGTCTATGAGAGTTCGTTTAACAATCTTTTGTGTTACGCTCGAGGTGATAGGTGTATGATTTATTGAGCGGAAATTGTGCAACCTCCCGCAACCAACCTCCTTTATGACGCGATATGACTCTAGGGTGTTTTCTAGCGAAAGGATATTTTCCATAAGGCATGGCGGTTACAAAAGACTTCAGGAGGCGTATAGGAAGATCCTCACCCACGTGCCTAATTCGAATCGGCAGTATGACGTTTAGAAAAATGTTTACTTATGGCTAAAGAACGAAATCGTAGAGCGGATAACTGTGATATCAAAATGTACCGCGCATAGTGAATGTCTAGCAGTCACTTGCTGCTCATAGCTGACTGAGACCGCTACTAAACGTTGACTAATTAAAATAGGAATTGAATGCCACACATATCACTAGTGGATCATCGGAAGTTTGGTTAGAGCCCATTCGTATAAAGGATATCTTTGGCACTTAGTAAACGGTGCGAAAACGCATCAGCCGGCTGAGTTGCTTGGCTCTATTAACACTATTCCTGGCTACTCGTGCTTGACAACTGTGCTTTTGCGCAGATCTGGCTGGCTAGCCGAACAACCTCCTCGTGATGCCAGCTGGGTGGTTCGGGATTTTCAGGTTCCAGCAAATCGTTCGGCGGCAGTGTTCCAGGATGTGGTGGGATTTCGCCTGGCAAGAGTTCTCCCTATAAAAATACCACAGATATCCGTTTAACAACACTGTGACGTGGCGGATGTGACTCGCCACTAAATAAAGTCACTGCCGCTTCCCTTTTCCGGAGGATCATTCACACATCACGAACGACATCTGCTTCAAAGCGTTCCATTGACTCCCCCTTTGATGGCGAACACAACGAACAAAAACACACACAGAGTCACATTTACCTGCTCACACTACATGGCCCCCTCCAAATACACAGTTAAACATACTTTTACACGGCAACACACACATAAATTCCTATGCCATTTTTCAAAATGCACTAATTTGTGCAAATGCCGATCATACATGTCTGTATTACCATGATCATGCCCTTGATGGTGTGCCTCGCAATGACGAAAATAAACTATTTATTTATTTATACGCAAACTTGTACGTCCTACAGTAAGAGCGTCGCAGCTGGCGCATTCTAGTGAGCAACTTTTTTGGCTGGTGGTTTTTGATGACCTATTGTTAAACGGGAAAATGGAGCCATCCTGTCCAAACATAATGTAATCTCTGTAACAGTTTGCAGCAGGTTGCTGTAAGGAGTCGGGTAAAGAAATTCATCCGAATTGCTCTACCTGGTAAACAGGGTGAAGGCAGCCCAATTTATGGAATTCTCCAGCCGTTAAATTTAGAGTGCATCTGGTCGAGCAGGTTTGGTGACGGAACTTGTAAAGTACAACAAGCAGGGTAATACGCTATGGTGGCTTTCATGGAACCCTTGGACTACTGATATTCGCTGTTTTAGGATGCGGAAACCTTCTAATAGCATCTTGTAAGCTGGTGCTGTCTGTTGTCTTTTCTAAACTTTTTTACAGCTACTACTGCAGCACTTGAACCATCTTTCATTAAAGCTGCCTGGCCCGTAATAACAAAGTCCAGTACTAAATTCGATGCGGCACACGGTTAGCTCAAGTGGAGAGGACGGTAACGCAATGTGGCTGCAGGAGATCCGCCATTGTTGGTCTAAGAATAGAGCATGGATGGCAATTGACTACGAATAACCGAACAATCCATCCGTCTCAGGCCAGAAAACGTTTACTTATGCAAATCTTATGCATCCTATTTCATGCATAACAGCACGTTTGCATCCGGAAAAAGCAGCATATTTAAACGGAATCGCCTTGTGAGCTACAACAGTTGGCTGACCAACAGAACAAAACTCCTGTGGCGACGATTGGATGATTCAGGTTTACCAGGTGTTAGCAACGAATTCTTCGACAGTGTTCAGGAAGGCAGTGGTTTTCAAGGGGCAAGCCTTCACTATAAAAGCCATGACTGTCCAATTAGCGATACAGCGTCGTAGCGGTGACATGCCACTAAATAAAAGCACCGCCATTTACGTTTTCGGATGATCTAACCCAAACTACGGACGTAAATCTTTCAATACGACGAGAGCATTACCGTCCTTCTCACGCCTGACCGTAAGCACTTAAAATAGGGCATCACATTCATACCTTCAAGCAACACCACCCCAGTCGTTCTTAACTACCTTCATTCATACACGCTTAACGCAGCGCATGCCCATAAAGGGGCGCCCGCAAAGTCAACAATGAAACCTTCTTTTAGTTATTTATACCTTGCCTTGAAACTTGTTGTTGTTCGTTACCTGGTTGTCAGGGCGAAAAGTTGATCAAATTTGATCGTCGCACATCTGCTGCTACAGTTGATCATGCCCATAATTATGGTGTTGCGAGTAAGACCAAAAATATACCTTTTAATAATTACCTATACGGCCCTGTGCCGCGTATAGTAGTGCGGATCCACCACTGCTCACCTCACCAATGGATATTAACATGGCGATGTGCACCGCCCACTTCATAATTTGGTTATTGCCAACGAAAAAGATGCCACGTTGCCCATAACAATTCGAAACTACTTCCCGAGAACTGAACCTAAAGGTCAATATGACTCATGTGCTTAGTGTTACTCGAAGATTGTGTGCTTGACCTAACGCGTCAGTAGAACACAAATTAACGCATACTTACTTCGTCACCCAGAACCAGCCAATAGCCTAACACCATCCCGTAAAATTTGGTAACCTGAGGACTATGGTTATCAAGAATTTACTTCCGACCGAATAAACAACTCATGCTTGAACACAACTTGCAGTGCTTGAGCAAAAGCACTCGCTCGCTTCCCCTGGGAAACCTTTTAATGGTCATGCTTCCAACCAATTCTTCCTTACAATTATCTGTTGGTATTTGTCCTACCGTCCGGTTATAGGTGCGTTGACTTCCTCGTTCAAAGTTGGAACTACTTTTCTTATATAACCAGAAGCAAACAAATAGAGAATATTTTTCTCTACCATGCGATCCACGTTTGTTCATTCATATGTCAGTATTTGTCCAGCATTTGAACTTCTGTTTAATTTATTGTCCCAATATGGTGCATTTTTACCTATCTGCTCATGATTCGAGGGCCTGCCTCGCAAGTCAATAATAAGGTTTACCAATTTCTTTAAGTTTTTATTTATATATATAAATTCTTTATTATCGAACAATGCGAAGGTAGCCTGTATAGGCGTAATTATTTTTAAGGGGACGGACCCCTGGGGTACACTGCTGACGGCAAATTCTAGCACATACCCCTTGCCCCTAAGGATGTCAATCATTCAAATGAGGACAGGAACAAAAGGAGAATCTGAAAGCCGTTCTATTTTTAATGCACGACTGGAGTTTGGTGGTGCGACTGGCCACTTATAGGAGCCAAATCACCATGAACACATCGCATTGTAGTCAACTACTACTAGAAGCAGAGAACGTTTCTTTCTAACTCAATACTCAAAGATTTGGAACAAACTTGCAAGTGCCATCAGAACATGCTATACACCTTGCAACCCTAAGCTTGCGATTAGTAAGCACTTTGCCGTCCAAAATGTGATTAAGATGTTCGGAACATCACAGTCCCTAGACAGCACATTCGAAAACGTTAGCCATGGTGCCTGAATAAAGTTCCAAAATGCAGACACCTAACATTTTGGACAACAACCCATTTCATTACATTTTTTCTCGGCTCAAATATCTGTCATGTGATTGTGAAGAATCCTGCTTCAATGGCAAAAAAATAGCGAAAGGTTTCTGATTGCTATGTGTGACCTAATTTGCAGTTGCGCCCATGATTATCTCGAAAAATATAGTAATGAAAATTAATGGAAATGTTGCACCATTATTTGATCAGTCCCTTCTAGGGAACAGCTTCTCGCTTCGTCGAGGAATATAAAATTTCATTATTTATTTAAAGTAAAGTCGAATAATGTATAAAAATGCTGTCAGTTTACCAATACCCTTAGAGCTGTGTTTATACATGTATGTAGTAGTGCATGTGGGTAGCTGTTATTCGAGTTTAGATATGTGCCGCTGCGCTGTTATTTGATGGCATGGTGTGAGAAGGTATTAGCGACGTACGTCGTGCGGTGTGGTTGCCCGGGTAAGCAGGTGGTCGTGAATTTAACTGGAGGCGAGTTACGACCGCGTCGTCACACTACTGTTAAGTAGACCTTAGTGGCTTTTATGTGGTGAACGCTTGCCAGGTGAAGAACCACCACGTTCTGAAGCACTGCTTTTTAACGTTTGTTGGAACGGGGTAAAACCAAACCACCCAACTCATGTCACTTGGAAGTCTTACTTGCCTAGTCGGGTACAGAACCTGTCGTTGCTAAGGAGCCATAATCAAGGTATTGGAAGCCTGACAGTCAGAAGCGCAAATTTGGTAGTTACGCATTGATTCAAGTAGGCTTTTGTGATCGTTTGTTTCAACGGCTTTTAACAGACAGGCCTCGGCGGCTCCAATTCGCTGGATTTGTGTATCTAGGGCCAGTCGTCCAATGATTGGTATACCAGGAACTTGGAAGTGCGCGGGTGCTCAGAGATGATCCATGCTTGTCCCTGTACGTTCGTTTGTTCGCAGGCGTACGGATAAGGTGAGGCCCGGAGCAAAGTTTGATGCTATCTTTAGTCTTCATGCACTACCAATTTATTTATAATTAGGCTGATGTATGGTGCGTTGTGGCCTAAGTAACGCTTGTGTTCTATACCTTCCCTACCGACGCGTTCTTACATTTCGCCCCGGCTGTTGCTCAGACTTCCTCTACTACGTGAAAAGAAACTGCTAGAAGATGCATGGTCATAACAGGATTTATCAAAGCGTGGTCACTTTATTTAACAAATAGCACGGTTATTGGCTAGGAGTCAAGTTAATATGCTGTACCGTGGAATAAAAGTAACTATACGGTGAGCTGCTAAAACGTGCGAAAGAAAACTTAGGTGCAGTTAAGACCAACTTGTTTGAGACGAAAAGCAGGGAGTAAATGGCTCATGCAACAACGTTCACAGAGGAAAGACAAAAGCAAAGAATCGCTGAAGTACGGTTGCATGAGCACAGAAGCACGGTAAGTATTTGACGGATCTAATAACGCCGAAGCGCTAATACTTATGCGTTGAGAGCTATCAGCAAGAAAACAGTCAAAAGAATACTTAGGCAGTGCTGCGCATGGGTTGCTTCAGAAGGGTAAAGACATTGCTAACGTAGGTAGAAAGCTGATACCGCAACTTTGAGAAAATAAGGCAATAGTGGACATACAGTGAACAGCAGATACATGCAACTAGGTAAGGTTCGTGTAGTACTGCAACTGCTAACCCGGTACGCTTATAATACAGTAGTCCGGCTGCCGCCTTTAAGCAGGAGCGACTGGTCAGGTTAGGTATGAGCAGTGCTGTGCATTGAGGCACAGTAAGGCTATTGAAGTAGGATTAAAAATAAAGAGAAACGAGCGTCTACAGCCACGAGCGTACATCCACCTGTAATATAGTATGGCAAGCGTAGGGAGGCGGCTAAAATACCTGAAGCACTCCTCATTCGATTTTCTAAGCAGGATCAAGAAGTTTGAAGGTAGAATAAATAAAATGAAGTAGTCCATGAAAAGGCGAGATGCGGCAGTGGAACAAAGCGAGTGAGCACAGTCCAGTGATGATATGTTCAGGCAGGTCGCACAGTGTTATGAGAGTTTATTCCGGTCTGAAGCTAAGCGTGCAACAATAATTCTGTGATAGATACAAAGATATCGCAGGAAATGCGGCGAAATATTATGCACTAACCACTTAAATTAGGCACACTTCAGGCCGCAGTTAAGCAAGTACAAGGCGCAGTACGAAACAAAGTATATCAGGCGAAGCAATGTGACATGGCTCTCATGCCATATGAGTTACAGTATGAATGAGGAACTATTGATTGTTTAATGCTAGGAAGACCAATAAGAACGTAGCGTGGCGGTGCCAGCTAATCAATATCATCTACGGATATAACATCTCCACCACCCTTGGAGAATAGCTTTCACCGGGAACGAAATGTACCCCAGGTTTAGATACACGTTGATATCTACAAATTGCTGGGTAGTTTGTTGTTTACGCCTGAGTGGTTTGTTCCACTTTCCGTTGGACTGAATCAGATATATTTTCCTTATTTTCTCTTGCTCTTACACAAGACGGACTTACGTGACCTGAATGCCACCTCCAAGTGCGAGCTTGTACCTCTAGGTCAGCCTGGGTACCATCCCTTGCGACCACGGTTGCAGGCTGTCATGAGTGTTGGTGGAACGTCTTGTAAACACAGGATCATCCGGTTGGAAAACAACATCGCGATGCCTGTCTAACGTAGCTGTCTTTTACTTTGCCTCTATTCGCGCTGAAAGACTAAGGAATAATGAATGTAACCTAGTAGGGTGTGTTTTATCCCACATCGGTTCTGCATGGGACTTACCTGTGGCTTTGTCGGAGTTATTCTGTAGACAAAAAGTAATCTATCTAATCGCGTTTGTACGGTTCACGGTAACTGCGTTATCAGGCCTAGTTTACCGTCTGCACAGCCTTTTCAGCTAATCCATTGGATGCAGGATGATATTGGTTGTACGCACGCGTTAAATGCCCTTGATCTGCATAAAACTCTTAAAATCCCCACCGGTTAGACAGGACCCATTACCTGTACAAACGATTTCCGTTAGTTCGATAACTGCAAACGATTTTCGCACATTTGAAATGGTTGTTCCTGCCGTGGGATAAGACCCTGGATCAGCATAGATCCGTTCCGATTAGGCATCAACAACCAACAGGAAAAACGTTCCGTTCAAAAGACCAGGATAATCTGTGTGTATACGCTGCCATTGCCTTGCACACTAACGCCAACTTTTACTGGACTTGGAGGCATAATCTACTAACGTTGTTGACAGAGACCACACGTCTTCAAGTAGGTTTAAAGTTCGGCATCTAAGTCGGGCCACCAGCAATAGCCACGTGCAAGGGTCTTTATTCAGGCGACACTTGGATATCTATTGTGAAGTTCGTTTAGAATCAAACAACGCGTTTTCGACAGTGAAATCAAACGTGAGCCCATAAATAAGATATCTTGTGCATAATCAGCTCATTTTTCCAAAGCACAAAGGTTTCCACTCTGCCGATATTCTACTAGGCCAGCTCAGTTTCGTGGAACGGAGGATAGTTTAGGATCCCCATCGGCCCCTCGATTTAAGGCCTCAAGGTTCAAAGGAGTAGCTTCGAGGTACTGAGTAAACTGAACTAACTCCGCCGGTGCGGGAGTCGTGTTCAGCAAAAGACTCAGGGCATCCGCCATACAATTGCTGCAGCCTATGGTGTAAGATATATCATATTCTTGCGTACTAAGGATTGAGGCTCATCTTTGCATCGTAGGTGACAACGTTTGAGGGATCGCTTGGATTCTCATAAAAGGGAGGGTAACAGTTCATGCTGTTTGCACCTCGAAATGACCGCCCAACAGTACTGGTGAAATGGCTTACCACCATAGCTAACTGGTAGAGCCTCTAGATCAAGTTGTGAGTAAGTTTCAGATGTTTGTAAAGTACGCAAAGTGAAAGATATTGGCTGAATTGCGCCATTTGGTATTTCATGACACAAAGCTGCGCCAACTCCGTATGCATAATCATCACACTGAATAAGCAGAGGCACTTTTCTATCGTAGTGAACTAAAACTAGCTCTACTGTTTGCAGATTTTAGCACGAATGAAAGCGGAATGCTGCTCACCATTTCACACCCACGGATTGTTAGCACGAAGCGGTGGGTTAGTAGGAGCTAAAATAGTTGACGCCCCGGTAAAAATCCACGACGGCTTGACAGGATTCCTAAGAAGGAGCAGGTTTCTTCAACCTCTTTGGGCTGCGGTGTCTGTATAATGGGGGACACTTTATCTTACAAAACACGCAGCCCATGCTTATCAAGTTTGTAATCAAAATAACAAAGCGCTTCAGAAAAATACTCACCTTTATCTTTCTTCAGTTTCAAGCAAGTTGAGTCCAAAAGTTCCAGCACCATATGAAGTTTCTTTAAATTTTTAGCATTATCGGCCAAAAAACAGGATTTCATCCAACTACGCAAGACTTCATTAACAATCCGCTGACAGTTGCCGAGGGCGGAGCTTATTCCGAAGGGAAGACAAGTATACTGAAATAATCAGCGAAGTGTAGTTATGGTGGTTACTTTGTGTGAGTCCTTGTCAACTTCAACTTGAGAATATTCGTGACTAATGCCAAGCTTAAAACATATCTGACCAGCGGATAATGCAGCGTACAAATCATCGACGCTTGGCAAAGAATAGCTTTCCACTTTGGTAGCTTGAGTACTAGTTATGTTATAAGTTCCACAGGTACGAACGGTACAGCCGGGTTGGAGAAGAAGAAAAGGTCGGGCACCCCAATTGGAGTGTTGTAGGGGCATGATTACGCTTTTGGCTTGTAGACGTTGTAGTTCTACTTCAAAATTTGAAAGCATAGAGTACCGTAACGTTTGTGCTTTGTAAAAATTGGCATTACTGATCTCCCGTAGATTGATGGTAGCATTGAAAGTTTTAACTTCCTCAACTAATTTTCAAATAAAGAAAAAACGGTTTAACAGATAATTTAGACTGCTGGCATTGATCAGCCCACATTAATCTGAATCGTCTCTGGGCAATATCGGGTACTATTTCTGCACAGCACATTTGGTGGGCCACGATAAATTTCAGAATAAAGCAGTTATACATTTATTTAGCTAATTCGCGCTCGCTCTGCCTGTTTAACCATGCAATTGCCAAAGATCCTAATCGGATTCCCCTTAAGCATTGGCAATTTAGAGCCACGTGGTCGTAATAGCGGCAGACGCTTGCTTGAGTAGCTTTTAAAATGGTAACTGCAGCCCCTATATCCAGTTTCACATCAATCGGTATGATCTCGATCATCAAAGGCGTCGTAGATGGGCTGCATGTTTGGTTGATGCGGTATTCAACTAGACGGAATTTAGCTCATCACCTGGGTATTCCAGAATGTGTTGCTCCGTAAGCGGCAGCGTATTATGGCGCCTCCATTGAGTACGATTAGTTGGTTGGGCGGGATACGGTCTGCACAAGCGAGCTAGATGGTCTATTTTTCCACATTTTCGACAGCTGCTTTCTTTGTGGCGATGCGCAGAACCACGAGCATGTTGCATCCCCCAACAATGGCCCACGAACGTGTGGTCTCTGTCAACAACGTTAGTAGATTATGCCTCCAAGTCCAGTAAAAGTTGGCGTTAGTGTGCAAGGCAATGGCAGCGTATACACACAGATTATCCTGGTCTTTTGAACGGAACGTTTTTCCTGTTGGTTGTTGATGCCTAATCGGAACGGATCTATGCTGATCCAGGGTCTTATCCCACGGCAGGAACAACCATTTCAAATGTGCGAAAATCGTTTGCAGTTATCGAACTAACGGAAATCGTTTGTACAGGTAATGGGTCCTGTCTAACCGGTGGGGATTTTAAGAGTTTTATGCAGATCAAGGGCATTTAACGCGTGCGTACAACCAATATCATCCTGCATCCAATGGATTAGCTGAAAAGGCTGTGCAGACGGTAAACTAGGCCTGATAACGCAGTTACCGTGAACCGTACAAACGCGATTAGATAGATTACTTTTTGTCTACAGAATAACTCCGACAAAGCCACAGGTAAGTCCCATGCAGAACCGATGTGGGATAAAACACACCCTACTAGGTTACATTCATTATTCCTTAGTCTTTCAGCGCGAATAGAGGCAAAGTAAAAGACAGCTACGTTAGACAGGCATCGCGATGTTGTTTTCCAACCGGATGATCCTGTGTTTACAAGACGTTCCACCAACACTCATGACGGCCTGCAACCGTGGTCGCAAGGGATGGTACCCAGGCTGACCTAGAGGTACAAGCTCGCACTCGGAGGTGGCATTCAGGTCACGTAAGTCCGTCTTGTGTAAGAGCAAGAGAAAATAAGGAAAATATATCTGATTCAGTCCAACGGAAAGTGGAACAAACCACTCAGGCGTAAACAACAAACTACCCAGCAATTTGTAGATACCAACGTGTATCTAAACCTGGGGTACATTTCGTTCCCGGTGAATGCTATTCTCCAAGGGTGGTGGAGATGTTATATCCGTAGATGATATTGATTAGCTGGCACCGCCACGCTGCGTTCTTATTGGTCTTCCTAGCATTAAACAATCAATAGTTCCTCATTCATACTGTAACTCATATGGCATGAGAGCCATGTCACATTTCTTCGCCTGATATACTTTGTTTCGTACTGCGCCTTGTACTTGCTTAACTGCGGCCTGAATTGCGCCTAATTTAAGTGGTTAGTGCATATCATTTCGCCGCATTTCCTGCGATATCTTTGTATCTATCACAGAATTATCGTTGCACGCTTAGCTTCAGACCGGAATAAACTCTCATAACACTGTGCGACCTGCCTGAACATATCATCACTAGACTGTGCTCACTCGCTTTGTTCCACTGCCGCATCTCGCCTTTTCATGGACTACTTCATTTTATTAATTCTACCTTCAAACTTCTTGATCCTGCTTAGAAAATCGAAGGAGGAGTGCTTCAGGTATTTTAGCCGCCTCCCTTCGCTTGCCATACTATTTTACAGGTGGATCTACGCTCCTGGCTGTAGACGCTCGTTTCTATTTATTTTTAATCCTACTTCAATAGCCTTACTGTGCCTCAATGCACAGCACTGCTTATACCTAACCTGACCAGTCGCTCCTGCTTAAAGGCGGAAACCGGACTACTGTATTATAAGCGTACCGGGTTAGCAGTTGCAGTACTACACGAACCTTACCTAGTTGCATGTATCTGCTGTTCACTGTATGTCCACTATTGCCTTATTTTCTCAAAGTTGCGGTATCAGCTTTCTACCTACGTTAGCAATGTCTTTACCCTTCTGAAGCAACCCATGCGCAGCACTGCCTAAGTATTCTTTTGACTGTTTTCTTGCTGATAGCTCTCAACGCATAAGTATTAGCGCTTCGGCGTTATTAGATCCGTCAAATACTTACCGTGCTTCTGTGCTCATGCAACCGTACTTCAGCGATTCTTTGCTTTTGTCTTTCCTCTGTGTACGTTGTTGCATGAGCCATTTACTTCCTGCTTTTCGTCTCAAACCAGTTGGTCTTAACTGCACTTAAGTTTTCTTTCGCACGTTTTAGCAGCTCACCGTATAGTTACTTTTAGTCCACGGTACAGCATATTAACTTGACTCCTAGCCAATAACCGTGCTATTTGCTAAATAAAATGACCACGCTTTGATAAATCCTGTTATGACCATGCATCATCTAGCAGTTTCTTTTCACGTAGTAGAGGAAGTCTGAGCAACAGCCGGGGCCAAACGTAAGAACGCGTCGGTAGGGAAGGTATAGAAAACAAGCGTTACTTAGGCCACAACGCACCATACATCAGCCTATTTATAAATAAATTGGTAGTGCATGAAGGCTAAAGATAGCATCAAACTTTGCTCCGGGCCTCACCTTATTCGTACGCCTGCGAACAAACGAACGTACAGGGACAAGCATGGATCATCTCTGAGCACCCGCGCACTTCCTGGACGACTGGCCCTAGATACACAAATCCAGCGAATTGGAGCCGACGAGGCCTGTCTGTTAAAAGCCGTTGAAACAAACGATCACAAAAGCCTACTTGAATCAATGCGTAACTACCAAATTTGCGCTTCTGACTGTCAGGCTTCCAATACCTTGATTATGGCTCCTTAGCAACGACAGGTTCTGTACCCGACTAGGCAAGTAAGACTTCCAAGTGACATCAGTTGGGTGGTTTGGTTTTACGCCGTTCCAACAAACGTTAAAAAGCAGTGCTTCAGAACGTGGTGGTTCTTCACCTGGCAAGCGTTCACCACATAAAAGCCACTAAGGTCTACTTAACAGTAGTGTGACGACGCGGTCGTAACTCGCCTCCAGTTAAATTCACGACCACCTGCTTACCCGGGCAACCACACCACACGACGTACGTCGCTAATACCTTCTCACACCATGCCATCAAATAACAGCGCAGCGGCACATATCTAAACTCGAATAACAGCTACCCACATGCACTACTACATACATGTATAAACACAGCTCTAAGGGTATTGGTAAACTGACAGCATTTTTATACATTATTCGACTTTACTTTAAATAAATAATGAAATTTTATATTCCTCGACGAAGCGAGAAGCTGTTCCCTAGAAGGGACTGATCAAATAATGGTGCAACATTTCCATTAATTTTCATTACTATATTTTTCGAGATAATCATGGGCGCAACTGCAAATTAGGTCACACATAGCAATCAGAAACCTTTCGCTATTTTTTTGCCATTGAAGCAGGATTCTTCACAATCACATGACAGATATTTGAGCCGAGAAAAAATGTAATGAAATGGGTTGTTGTCCAAAATGTTAGGTGTCTGCATTTTGGAACTTTATTCAGGCACCATGGCTAACGTTTTCGAATGTGCTGTCTAGGGACTGTGATGTTCCGAACATCTTAATCACATTTTGGACGGCAAAGTGCTTACTAATCGCAAGCTTAGGGTTGCAAGGTGTATAGCATGTTCTGATGGCACTTGCAAGTTTGTTCCAAATCTTTGAGTATTGAGTTAGAAAGAAACGTTCTCTGCTTCTAGTAGTAGTTGACTACAATGCGATGTGTTCATGGTGATTTGGCTCCTATAAGTGGCCAGTCGCACCACCAAACTCCAGTCGTGCATTAAAAATAGAACGGCTTTCAGATTCTCCTTTTGTTCCTGTCCTCATTTGAATGATTGACATCCTCAGGGGCAAGGGGTATGTGCTAGAATTTGCCGTCAGCATTGTACCACAGGGGTCCGTCCCCTTAAAAATAATTACGCCTATACAGGCTACCTTCGCATTGTTCGATAATAAAGAATTTATATATATAAATAAAACCTTAAAGAAATTGGTAGACCTTATTATTGACTTGCGAGGCATGCCCCCGAATCATGAGCAGATGGGTAAAAATGCACCATATTGGGACAATAAATTAAACAGAAGTTCAAATGCTGGACAAATACTGACATATGAATGAACAAACGTGGATCGCATGGTAGAGAAAAATATTCTCTATTTGTTTGCTTCGGGTTATATAAGAAAAGTAGTTCGAACTTTGAACGAGGAAGTCAACGCACCTATAACCGGACGGTAGGACAAATACCAACAGATAATTGTAAGGAAGAATTGGTTGGAAGCATGACCATTAAAAGGTTTCCCAGGAGAAGCGAGCGAGTGCTTTTGCTCGAGCACTGCAAGTTGTGTTCAAGCATGAGTTGTTTATTCGGTCGGAAGTAAATTCTTGATGACCACAGTCCTCAGGTTACCCAATTTTACGGGATGGTGTTAGGCTATCGGCTGATTCTGGGAGACGAAGTAAGTATGCGTTAATTTGTGTTCTACTGACGCGTTAGGTCAAGCACACAATCTTCGAGTAACACTAAGCACATGAGTCATATTGACCTTTAGGTTCAGTTCTCGGGAAGTAGATTCGAATTGTTATGGGCAACGTGGCATCTTGTTCGTTGGCAATAACCCAATTATGAAGTGGGCGGTGCACGTCGCCATGTTAATATCCATTGGTGTGGTGAGCAGTGGTGGATCCGCACTACCATACGCCGCACGGGGCCGTATAGGTAATTATTAAAAGGTATATTTTTGGTCTTACTTGCAGCACCATAATTATGGGCATGATCAACTGTAGCATCAGATGTGCGACGATCAAAGTTGATCAACTTTTCGCCCCGACAACCAGGTAACGAACAACAACAAGTTTCAAGGCAAGGTATATATAACTAAAAGAAGGTTTCATTGTTGACTTTTCGGGCGCCATTTATGGGCATGCGCTGTGTTAAGCGTGTATGAATGAAGGTAGTTAAGAACGACCGGGGTGGTGTTGCTTGAAGGTATGAATGTGATGCCCTATTTTAAGTGCTTACGGTCAGGCGTGAGAAGGACGGTAATGCTCTCGTCGTATTGAAATATTTGCGTCCGTAGTTTAGGTTAGATCATCCGAAAACGTAAATGGCGGTGCTTTTATTTAGTGGCATGTCACCGCTACGACGCTGTATCGCTAATTGGACGGTCATGGCTTTTATAGTGAAGGCTTGCCCCTTGAAAACCACTGCCTTCCTGAACACTGTCGAAGAATTCGTTGCTAACACCTGGTAAACCTGAATCATCCAATCGTCGCCACAGGAGGGTTGTTCTGTTGGTCAGCCAACTGTTGCAGCTCACAAGGCGATTCCGTTTAAATATGCTGCATTTTCCGGATGCAAACGTGCTGTTATGCATGAAATAGGCTGCATAAGATTTGCATAAGTAAACGTTTTCTGGCCTGAGACGGATGGATTGTTCGGTTATTCGTAGTCAATTGCCATCCATGCTCTATTCTTAGACCAACAATGGCGGATCTCCTGCAGCCACATTGCGTTACAGTCCTCTCCAATTGAGCTAACCGTGTGCCGCATCGAATTAAGTGCTGGACTTTGTTATTATGGGCCAGGCAGCTTTAATGAAAGATGGTTCAAGTGCTGCAGTAGTAGCTGTAAAAAAGTTTAGAAAAGACAACAGACAGCACCAGCTTACAAGATGCTATTAGAAGGTTTCCGCATCCTAAAACAGAGAATAGCAGTAGTCCAAGGGTTCCATGAAAGCCACCATAGCGTATTACCCAGCTTGTTGTACTTTACAAGTTCCGTCACTAAACCTGCTCGACCAGATGCACTCTAAATTTAACGGCCGGGGAATTCCATAAATTGGGCTGCCTTCACCCTGTTTACCAGGTAGAGCAATCGGATGAATTTCTTTACCCGACTCCTTACAGCAACCTGCTGCCAACTGTTACAGAGATTACATTACGTTTGGACAGGATGACTCCATTCTCCCGTTTAACAATAGCTCATCAAAAACCACCAACCAAAAATGTTGCTCACTAGAATGCGCCAGCTGCGACGCTCTTACTGTAGGACGTTCAAGTTTGCTTATAAATAAATAAATGGTTTATTCTCGTCATTGCGAGGCACACCATCAAGGGCATGATCATGGTAGTACAGACATGTATGATTGGCATTTGCGCAAAATAGTGCATTTTGACAAAGGGCATTGGAATTTAAGTGTGTGTTGACGTATAAAAGTATGTTTAACTGTGTATTTGGAGGGGGACATGTAGTGTGCGCAGGTAAGTGTGACTCGGTGTGTGTTTTTGTTCGTTCTTTTGGCCACCAAAGGGGGAAAGCAATGGAACGCTTTTGAAGCGGATGACGTTCGTGATGTGTGAATGATCCTCCGGAAAAGGGAAGAGGCAGTGACTTTATTTAGTGGCGGTCACATCCGCCACGTCACAGTGTTGTTAAACGGATATCTGTGGTTTTTTATAGGGAGAACTCTTGCCAGGCGAAATCCCACCACATCCCTGGAACACTGCCGCCGAACGATTTGCTGGAACGCGGAAATCCCGAACCACCCAGCTGGCATCACGAGGAGGTTGTT
>CALYDF020000395.1:0-16143 GCA_944474145.2 Dicrocoelium dendriticum
TCACATTTCGAGTAATCATCCTTTCATCCGCTTTTTACACAGTTTCCAGCGATTCCAAGTTTAGAGCACCTGTCATTCCTGGTAGCCAATGGGTTAAAAACGCTAACACTAACGTTATTACGCCTACACAGCTTACCTGACGTTGACGACCTCAAACCGAAAACATCGAAGACAGCGGTCATGAATCTTACCGAACCATTAGCTCGCCTCTTTCAACGTTGTCTGGACGATTTGCAGATTTCCACAGTGTGAAAACATAGACTAGTCGCTCTCATTTGCAAATGTGGTAATCGTTCGGAGCCCTCGAACTACCGTCCAACCACTCCTCCCAGTTTTATCTAAACTAATAGAAACTTGAGTTGCAGAGGCTCTCATGGGATATCTTGAGAACAACAGGATTCTAGTGTCACAGCAACACAGATTCCGCCGAAATCCATCCTGCACTACGAACTTGCTGCTAGCCCGCGCAAGCTAATCCGAGACAGCCGATGCCAGAGTAGGGGTTGACGTTGTCTACCTTGACTTCTCGAAAGCATTCAATCAATTGGTCCACCGCATTCGAAGCCATGGACTCGGTGACCCTTTACTCCGTTGGATCGGCAACTTCCTCGCTTAACGTCAGCTGAATGTGAGAGTCCGCAGCTCCATTTCCGACCCAATTGACGTCCAGTATGGCGTGCAGCAAGGACCGGTGCTGGGGCCACGTTTATTCCTCACATTTATTAACGAGCTTGGCAGTGTACTGCAGTCGAATTTCTTACTATTTGCAGATGTTATCAAAATTTAACATGATATCAAGACATCGGATTATCACATGGCATTGCAGAGCGATGTCGACAGGGCTTGTACGTGGTCATCTGATGACCGGCTCCAGTTCAACGTGAGCAGGTGCAAAGTCGTAAGCTTACTTCATCAGCTTATCTATGCATATAGACTTGGGGACCAGCTGTTACAACATGATTCCCAAGAAAACCATCACGGGGTGATCGTGCAGTACGCTTCGGTTGCTCGAGACAGCCTGAAAAGACATGCAAAAGGCAATCAACATCTTGGACTCTTACAGAGGGATTTCGGAAAGCTGAGCCATCAATCGTTCCGCAAATGCTTAAAACATACGTGAAGTCTCAGGTGGTATGTGCGATCAAGGCCTGTCGTCACTGATGCAAGCGCGACGTCGATGCACTTGAAGTTCCACAACCTAGAGTGAGCAAACCCGTTAGAGGATTGTTTCATCTCTTCCACCAACACAGACTGCAGTCCCTGCGATTGTACATTGGTGAATATCGACGTCAGCGCGACATATTCATGGTTTTCTTAATACTGACGAACCCAACTCACCCATGTCGCAATCTGCTGCAGCTGAGCCAAAATACCAACCTGCGAAGCCTTCAGCTCAAACTGGCTACGCACTACAGTCGACTTGATTGTCGAGGAAACCTTTTCTAACTCCATGTGTCCCGTGCCCGGAATGCCCTTCCGGCCCACCTTATTCTTACCCCTACATTAAGGCTTTTCAAAAAACGGCTTGATGAAGCGCTTATCAACCATGTTCTTAAAGGCCCTCTCCGCAACTTGGCGGTGAGGATACATGCAGAATTGTCCAAGTGGTTAGCTTGGATGTAGCTTAACTGGATGAATAAGCCACATCTGTCAAATGAAGAAACAAACGAGTGAGCGTTGTTGTTTCCTTTTTTATTTCTTACGCACCTACTGCACTATAACACCTCTCTATACTATTTTCCGTGTGCACATCCAATTCCCACTTCAAACTATCATTATACAGTAGTGCATTTAATTCGGTGGACGCTTGAAATAACGCTTTACTTATTCGATGATCCTATCAATTTTAAGTTTTACTCCAACCATTCTACTGGACTTGTCAAACACATGCTTTTTACCCGTGATAAAACCTTGTTCATTCTTCATTGTTCAATTAAATCGCTTTCTAATTCCGTTGGATTGATAGTGGCGCGGTGACATATTTCGTCTCTGTATATCTCACTTGTACAACCTGGCCTGAGCCAGACGGCATTCCTTATGTGTATCAGCGCACCTGCGCTGTCTGATTGTCACACTGACGCCTGGTTTTCTGGGTGCATTGATGCGGATCCGCCGGAAGAGCTTGCGGTACTTGACTACTGTTCCTGCCTCCTCCATTTCTTGAGCCCTTCTGTTCCACCACGCTTCCTTGTCAGCAAGTAAGCTCTGATTTAGTCCACGCCTAATAACCCGTCTGATCACATCGTGTTCAGAGCCAGCCGATAAGTGTCTTCTAGATTCCAACAGGTTCACCGACCGCTCGCATACCCAGTGACTGCCGCTGTGACGATGCATAGTACCACAAGCAGATGTTCTTGTGTCCTGCATGGCTGCCGAGATCCTATTCCATTGAACCTTAGTGTCATTAGGACAAGACAGCGAAAGTATGGTAGGTAGTGTATCTTTATAGGCCTGCCTGACCGAGGACCGAGACAATATTTCCGCTGCCACTCGTAAGGGACGCTTAATGCGCCTCCCGGTAACGTACACAGAGGAACCACTGGGTGCCAAGGCATGATCAGAGTGGACACAGGTACTGGTAGTGTTCATAGCTTTTTCACCTTTTGCGCTTTTATCATTTCATTTTTCCATGCGTCTTGTACAGTTGTTTTAATGGACCATTTTTTCATATACACAATTCTCGACCTCGAGCAGCGCGTTCTGCTCTCCTGCGGCAGCGTGCTGTGATTGCTTTGTTTATGTGCTTGTGGAAGTCTGAGCTTCGCGGAACCAACACTGGAATAAGGCATCAGGGAGTGTGCAATATCAGTGGAGTTAGTCCGACCGGCCCTACTGAAAGTCAGCGTGTTAATACTTTTATCTGGCACTAATCCTTTCCTTCCGGTGTGGTAGTTTAAGACTAGTTGTCACTCCACTACATATTTGGTGACCCCAGTTTTTCTTTTTTTCCTACTGGAACCTTTTGTGTCTGCGTAAGGTCGTCCAGTACCACTCCCCATTTTGCCTCTTCCGTTGCTCTGCATACAATTACAGCAGATGCTCACCGTTGTCAGTCCGTTCGGAGTTAAGCCCACAATTACCACCCAGCTGAGCTGCTGAAGAGCTCAAACGCCCTACTTGTGCGTTCATATCCCCTGCAAGTACTATAATATCTGCACTAGTAGCACTGCGTAGTAGGTCGTTCATTTCGTGATAGCATGTGTCCTTGACAGCATTAGAACTGCAGTCGGTGAGAGTAAAAGCCGAAATCACAAACAAACAGCATTTTGTACGACTTCGTGAATCCACCTTAGCTGATGTCGTCAAATGGGCTGCACCTAAACGGCTGTTCACCGGAATCCAATCAACCAACCGTGGCACAGCCTTGGAGCTTAGAATGATACCTACACCAGCTTGACCCGTGGTTGCTGCATCGGTGTCTCCGGATGAGTGCAACCAATAACGAGAGGATAAGCCAGGTGTAGTTAATTCAATAACCCCGTTAGGGTCATTTATCCTAGTTTCGGACACACAACACACATCATTACTCAATGTGTCCAAGGTGCTCGCGAGTGCAGCCTTCTGACCTGTTTGTCTTAGAGTGCGAACGTTGAATGTCGCCACGGAAACGGGATATCGCGGCCTTATAAGGGACTTTTGCCGATAGACGTCCGAAAGTTGCGGTGGAATGGTGGCTGCAGATGGTTCTACTCCAGTGGCACTTCGATGGCTATCAAATAAGCTGGGAATTATGGAAGGAAGGTTAGTAGGGGAGTCGGGATGGAAGTAAGAGAAAATGGTGGAAAAGAAAGAAGGGGTGCGCCAGCAGTAGCATGTTTTCGCTTATCTGCCCTGCTGTATGCAGCAGATAGGGCGACCCTTGATAGTCTGCGCGACGGCGGATGCGGAATGAAGTTTATGTTTGAAGAAAATGTCATAGTTGTATGTTGGCTGCGATATTGCGAGGGCGCCCAGACCTAGACAGGAGGACGATTAGGGTCCGCATCTGAAGCCTTTGGCTCAAAAGCCTGTCCGAAAGGCAGCGGGGTGGTGGCAGTGATTTAGTTTTACTGAACTGGACGCCATCCCATTTCAAACCCCAACCTGGAGGACCAGGAGCCTTTGTCTAACCTCTCACCATTGACCAACCTGGTAAGAGTAGTTCTCAAGGTACCCGGGAGCATCACCTAGTATAGCTCAATTGATCAATGAAGTAGGTAAATCGTCGCACCACGTTAAGGTCCAGTCTCGTTAGAACGATACTCCATAGATCCTGACATAGTTTGTCAAAGCTTTCAACAGGCTGAATCCAGCCAGTCAAGCAGGCCAACTTTCAAGAATTCCCAATCGTTATCCCAACCTGATCGGTCATTATTTTGTGCCAATAATTGATAGTACGCGTTAGTTCAGTGCGTTTCTCCAAATAATCAGCGTAAAGCAAATATATATAAAGTATGCCGGCATGACGAGTTAGCAATATATATATATATACATATATATATATTCAACACTATACCAATTACAATAAAATTGGCTGAGTGCCACAACACATCGCAAAGGGTAGCATGAAAGGGAACAACTGTTAGGGTATAAGGGTCTCACAGCAAGTGTTTACAAGCGGATGTGCTCGTTGTCCTTTGGTCCATAACCCGAGAGTCGGGAAAGCTTGAAAACAGCCAGCTTCAAAGTTTCCGCGTTAACACATTGGATCCTACTATGACATGGCTCTCCATTTCGGCGCTTCCAAACAGGGACCGTGCTCGCAAACAGGGCACGTCGTGGTAGCCGCTTGGTAGGCCTATAAATTTATATATATATATATATATATATATAAATCAACTGTGGTAGGATACTGTGCCATCAGAATCACGACTTAACATAAAAGCTTTATAAATAATAGTAAAATATCAAAAAGAGCAACTAATGCTTTTCAGGTTATCACCCACAGTTTTCGAAACATTTTCAGTTGGTTCGTTGAGGGAGAGGAAGAAGGAACACGCACTGCTGTTGAGTAAACTGCCGAGTTTGGGGATCGACCAGCAAACAATCTGCTGGCTAAGTACTACCTGTCTGGCCGCACCTACCGAGTTCGCGCAAATGGCACACTCTCCAGCGCTCTGGCTGCAACGACCGGGGTGCCCCAGTGATCCATCCGCGGGCCCCTGCTGTCCAATTTGTTCATCACCGACCTCCCATCCTGTATCAGCAGCCACATACTGCTTTATGCGGATGACGCTTAGATATGGTGACCTATCCGCAGGCCAAGTGACCAGGCATTTCTCCAGACAGATATCGATGCTGCTTATTCTTGGGCCTCGAAAAACTCGCTCCCGTTTAACATCGACAAGTGCAAAGTCATGCACATTGGGCGA
Organism: Dicrocoelium dendriticum; assembly: GCA_944474145.2. NCBI lineage: Eukaryota > Metazoa > Platyhelminthes > Trematoda > Plagiorchiida > Dicrocoeliidae > Dicrocoelium > Dicrocoelium dendriticum. The sequence continues at coordinate 5,352 of CALYDF020000395.1, forward strand.
GGTGTGGCTAATCCGTACAATATCGGCGGTGTGCATCCCAAAGTCACATCCCAGGAACGCGACCTGGGGATCATAATATCCGCCGACCTGAGCCCGAGCGCCAATGTAGCTACACTGGCGCGAAAGGCTAGCGTTCGCCTGGCCCTCCTTGGACGTGCACTAGGGTCTTTCCCTAGAGAGACATTTGTCCGTCTCTATAGCACTTTAGTACGTCCGCTGCTGGAGTACAACCTACTTGTCCAGCCGCCGTACCTGAAGAAGGACGAGGCCATGTTGGAAACTGTACAGCGCAGAGCCACTAAGAGCGTGGACGGACTATCTCACTTCTCGTATGAGGAGCGTCTGGCGGCCCTTAACCTCTTCCCGTTGAAATATCGCAGGCTTCGTGGCGACCTTATTTTAGCTTATTCCGTCCTGACTAATAACAGACACCCAAACGCAGGATTGCTGGTCCGCGCCCGTACAGATCATCTTCGAGGGCACTCACTCAAACTGATGACTCGTAGCAGTCGCCTTCTGTGCCGAAGAAACAGTTTCAGTGTGCGTACTGCCTTCGCTTGGAACGCCCTCCTCGAAGCTGTTGTCTCAGCGCCCAATACGGAGGCCTTCAAACAGCGCCTAGACGCTTGGCTCTTACCTCGCTGGTCTTCCACGTTGCTAAGATCTGGCCATTTGCCAAGCTAACATGCGGCGCTTCCATCATTTTGCTTCTATCCAACTTTGCCGAATTTACCTACACCACTCTCTTGTTCCAGGTATCCACGTTCCCACGGTCAACTCGCTGAATGCTTGTGCTGAACACCACTACTGCGTCGAGACCCACAACATCTGGTACTTACCGACGAGATCAGGACCTTGCCGTAAGATACCGAGGCAGAACCACCGAAAAGCTACGCTTACTCGTTCTGCGCAAACCCGTGAAACTTGTGAAACACCACAACATATAGATGCACATGTCCGCCATTGACATCGACCTTGAGCCATGAGCTCCAAGGTCTTCAATCGGCAAGTATCCCCATCTTTCGGACCCCAGCCAGGTAGTCGACAAAAACTGACCGAGGCCAACTGTTTCCGCAACTTTTCATGCGGCTTCTCCATGTTGTATGCTTTTCACCAGACAGTCTTCTCCAGCCCCGTTCAGCAACGCAAACAATTCATGTCGCAGGTAACTGTGGACAGACATGCGCAATACTCCTCGCGATCGCTGCATTTGACGCAGTGAGAAAAGCTTATCGAGCAAGTGGCTTCCACGTCCCAAGACACGCTGTCTAACCTCCACATTGTTTAAGTGATATCTTCACCTCACAGGCATTGGATCGCAAGCAGCGTGCTCGAAGATGGATAGCCTGCGTAAGTCCTGTTTACGAATGGGCCAAGTCTCGCATCCGTACAACAGTACAGCACGAACAGTTTCACAATAGACCCGTCCTTTGATGGACAGACGAATGTCGTGGCAAGGCCACAAGTGCCTCAGCCTAGAAAATGCGGAGCATGCTCTCGAGATGTGCATGGAAATCTCGTTTTCAACGGTCCCGCCAGCAGTGCCGTAACTTCCCAGGTAGACCAAGCTCTCCACTACCTATTGTGTCTCACCACAAAAATGAGTGCAGGCACAGGTACCTGCCAAACTTGGAAGAGAGTCTTTCATTTGGACGGCTAAAAGTACGTAAGATACTTTGATGCTCCAATCGTCAAGCGGTTTAGTGCAAGTTGGACGGCATGTGGATCATCAACAAGAAAGGCGATGTCAGCAACAGGATCCAAATCAACCGCCCGACTACCTGGGAGGAGCTTAAAGACAGTGTTCAACGAATTGCCCAGAGCGTTCTTCAGGACATCCTCAATGACAAAGTTGGATAAAAATGTAGAATTCTACGGGGTCCACAAAGGTAGGCGAACCCTCGCCATAAGCCATGACGCCGCCCGAGGTCAGACTATAGAAGGCGCGCAGTATGGAGACGAACTTCTAAATAAATAAATAAATAAATAAATAGTGTATTCTCGAATTTCCGAGACACACCTGACCAGGCATGATCAACGTTTACAAGCAATTTATGTTTCGCAACAAACACGTTACTATGTATGTAATCGGCAGTAAGCCGAAAGTTGTCCAAGCTTTGGAAATTGTAAAATTAATCTTGAGGTATAAATTCGTCAAAACATGACGACAAGTTGCGTTCTAGTGGGCGTAGTGTAAACACGGCTGAACATTCCGTTTGTAGAGAAAACTTGTCAGGAAAATATTACATTAGGATTCTGGTCGGCTTGCCAGTATGTAGTTGTGGGCAGTGACTTTATTCAGTGGCGAGTCACATCCGCCACGTCGCACTGTTGTTAAGCGGACATTTGTGGCTTTTTATAGGGAGAAGGCTTGCCAGGCGAAAACCCACCACGTCCTGAAACACTGTCAGAAATCCGTTTGTACAATAATGTAAAACTGGCAGAGCAGCTCGTCGACTGATTTAACCCTTGGTTAACCGCCGTCAATGGCCTTCTAATTTCATCTGTTAGCTGAACAGGTTATTTTTGCTGGTGGCGGCCATAATGGCTGAGGCCCATGGAGGGTTAGACCTTCGTCATCTTCGTGTCCAGGTGAGCAAAACTTCCGATTCTTGCTTCTAGAATTTACAGGATTATGTATACTTCGCAGGAGTATGAAGGCGTCATGTCCAGCTACAATTACTGGACGACGGTCATGGCAGTGAGTGTATTTTTATCCACTTGTTGTACAGCCGTGTTCTATGTAGGTCCTTGGGGGTTTCTATGTCCTGTCCCAGGCACAAGCTCTTTCACGTTCCGATCCCAGATCCCCAAGAAGTTCCAGACCTCGGAGAAAGGGAAGGTGAGAGACAAACAGGGCCGAAAAGAACAGACGTGGGAAACAAGCATTATTTATGTCCTATGGTCTAACATTTAGAGGAAACATATGATGTACAATGTGTAACAATGATTATGCTAAAAGTGCCTTTTGAATATTCATCGGAAGCAAAGCCCTATAGGTTGGTTGCTACCGTATACCTTGGATGCAGAGCGTTGCGCCGTTAAGCAAAGAAAACACAGGATCAGTTTGCTATGATGCAACTGTTGCGTGGGAAGATTCGCTGTGGAGCGTAGAATATGCTGACCCAGGGAAAGCCAGTGAGTCTGTTGGACTCATACATGGGTAAGTTTCGCAAAAATAGCAGCGAATAATTGAGGAATGAACGCCTGTAAATGAGAAGCTAAGGGGCGTCTCTGTACTGACCAGGTGAGAGAGTGCCGAATTAAAAAGCTAAGAAGGGCTAATTGACGGAAGGACCGCGAATAGCCAGAATACATTAAGGTTGCTGTGCATATCAGAACCTGAGGCCTAACCGCAGCAGCCAGAGTGCTAGGGTAATAGTGCCAAGCTGGATAGAGCCATGGACTGCTAGCCCGAGACTTGAAGTATTGCAGGTTAAAAAATGCCCAAGACAATACAGCAAGTAATAAGTAGATAAAGGTCTAGAAATGTGAGGCAGAAGAGCGGCTTACGCTGAATACCTGGATATGTTTGCACGACAGAAGAAAGCTAAGAGAGGTTTCGTGATAGAATGACAGCGGACAAGTAAAGCGCAAGCATACAAAGAGGTTGTTAGATAGTTAGAGCATAATAGACTACGACGCATCGACGTGCAGCAAATCAAATCATGCGGTGGTGTTAATGGAGTATAATTAAGGAGGCCTGAGCCGGGAGAAGCCAGTGAGAGAGCTGTACTACGGCAAATTAGGTGTCGCGGATGAGCAATGGCATTTAGGTGTGGCCTTATAATTGCTAGTGGACACCTGCTTAGGGCAACAGACAGCAAGTGTATGTGATGCACGCAGTCCCAGGGATTAAAGCTTGGAGGGATAATGTGTGGACCTTGGCAGCTCAGTAAATGCGCAAAGATGATAGTAGCTTATGAAGAAGGACTGCTGCTAAGCACGGGAGCCAGAGGTAAGACGAGGAACAGTTAGGGACGCTGTAAGTGTGAGTATCAGTGATCAGCAATGGAATTTGCATGAAGCCTTTTAGTTGCTAGTGTATGCCCACAATAACCCATAATAAATCAGCAAAAAGCGGATGTATGTGACGCAGACAGCCACAAAGTATGTTCGAGATAGAAGAGAGCAGCTCTTAGCAAGCTCCAGAAATGCGTGGAGTCTACGATTACTAGTTGCTGATAAGCAGAAGTGCTTAGGTTTAAGAGGATGGACAGAACATAGCGCTGCGAGAAAATTTCGGTGGCCTGATGTAGCCAGTCCATTAGGCTATTTGGTTACAAGTGGATTGCTACAGTGTCACAGAACACATCAACAAGCCAGCGAAGGTAATTGATACAGACAATCTGGGAGATCACAGGATGGAGAAACGAGGAATGTCTCCTAGTAGCTCCGGATAAGCTCAAAGCTGTGTGGAGCCTACAATGAATCTCTGCAGTAAACGTCATAAAGATAAGAAGAACGAAGGGTAATTGTGCTTAGGAAGAGAACCGGCAGACAGCATCTGAATTCCATCGTACCTTCTAGTTATTTATTAGATACAGTGACAGAAGAAGTCAACAAACCAGTGAAGGTATGTGATGCTAACAATTCAAGAGTAAGTGGGAGAGATACAGAGTGGCTACTAGCGTAGATATGTATGCTAACTACTATGACTGGCTGAAGCTAAAAAGTGGTGACATAAGTAATACGAAGAACTGATAATGATACAAGGTGAGATAGAAGTATCCGCAACTAGCAATGGCATTGGGGTGTAGGCTGCTAGTGGCTGGTGGATACCTAAAGTGTCCCAGAATAAGTCAACGGTCAGCAAATGAATGTGACGCAGACAGCCACAAAGAATGAATGTTGGGGATGCAAGAGGGTTACACTTGGCAGGCTCCGGATATGTGCAGAAATGCATGGAGCCTACGACCACTAGTTGCTACTAAATAGAAGTGCTGAGGTGAAGAGGATCGACAGAAACTGGCACTACAAGAAACATTCGGTGGCCAGAAGTAGCCACAGTACCGTACGATCGACGTAATCGAAGGCTGCACGGGTATCCAGGAACACAGCAATCGTTGGCCTCTGATACACATGGCGGAGCTGCAGGATCTGACGGAGTGTGAAGATTTGATCGATACAGCCGCGACCAGGGCGAAACCCAGCTTGTTTTTCTCGTTGCAACGCTTCGCGCGTCGGGGATAGCCTGCAAAGTAAGATGGATACCAGCAATCTGCAAACGACGGGGCTAAGTTTATGCCTCTGTAGTTGGAGCAGATTGTGCGCAAGCCCTTTCTGAAGATTAGGACGACTATGTATTCACTCCAAGTGGATGGTACTTTCTCACTCGACCAAATTTCGAGAACAAAGCGGTGAGTTCTCGAACCAGCGAAGCGCCACTGTCTTTAAATAGAGTTGGAGGAAGACCATAAGGGCCTGGGCTTTATAACACTTTTTGTGCCGGCGCTCCTACTCGAGTTCCTGCTAAGTGGGAGGATTTGTGGGGTAGACCACTCGGCTCCAGTTCGAGCGCCATAGGTAGCAGATGGAGCTGCGGGTCAACAAAACTGCGAGCCAAAAGGTTCGGCCCATCGCTCCAACCGTCGTTAAAGATTGGTGATTTAGGTGCCTTCCTCTTCGCACATTATTTCACTTATACCAGATCGAACACCTTTGGTGGTTCGTACGAAATGGAAAAGTTTTCCGTCACTGCCAGAGGGACTAGCAAGCTCCATCTCCCTAGCATGTTCCCACCACCAGGCTTCGCGGTAGATTTGCAGACTCCTGTGCAACTCTCAACCAAGGGATTGGCGTTCGTCACTGTGTGTGGAATCCGACGGGATCAAGCGGCGTTTGTCCATCAGCGACAAGGAGACGGCGAAAATCCAATGCTTCGGTGGGTGATTGGCAACTCCACAAGTGTCGATACTGGCAAAAGCCAAAGCATCTCTGGTCTGCGCCCACTGCGCCGTTATTTGTCGTTCGTCCTATCCGCATCAACTCCTCTTGACAGCAGCTAGTCATTGCTGGCTCCATGTAGCTTGCAAGGAGCCACTCCCTGACTCTCTAACCTTCATTTTCTTCTGCCGTCTGTCTCTCTAACCTTCGCTCGCATGTTGATTTCTTCATCGAAACTGTAAGTATCCAGTAGTGATCAAACGTCTTAATGATATGGCTACACCAGCCACTGATACATTCTTTTCTAGAACCACTATCTCTGCTTAGCAGCAGCTAGTCGCCATAGCTTCCATTTAACTTTGCGGATATCCGGAGCTCGCTCCCTTCTTACAATGTTCATTCACTTGGATTGTTTGCGTCGCAGCTCAGCTGGTCTGTTGACCTATCGCTTACCTTCACTGGCCTGTTGATACACTCAGCGACCCTATAGGCATACACTAGTGACCAAGCGTCCGATTGGAATGGCTACATTAGGCCACTGAGTCTCTCCTAGCGCCACCATCTGTCGGTTGTCGTCAATTCGGCATCTCTGTTCAGAAGTAGCTAGTGGCCATTGGCCCCATGGATATGCGATGATCCAGTGCTTGTTAGGAGCCACTCCGAATCTCAATAACCTTTATTCCTTTAGAATATCTGCATCCAGTCCTTCCGCTGCCCTGCCACCAATTGAGCTTTAGGACTCTCTCGCGGCAACCTATGTATTTTCGCTTATTATGCCCTCCCTCTCGGATTACGCCAACTACGTGCTGTTCATGCACCTGACAATCACTACCAATATTCTAACTCTCTTTGCTCTATCTCCACGCAATTATTGGCTCATACTAAACGGCTACTTAGTACTTTACTTACTGGTACAACGCTCTTGTCTCTACGCAGGCGTTAGCAATCCACCCATAAGGCTAATGTTTCTATAGGATATTCAAAAGACATCCTCAGCAAAATTATTTTTGCACAGTGTACATGCTTTTGTCTCAAGCCCAAATGTTAACACAAGGTGATTCTTTTACTGATAGTAGCGTTATCTTTCGTAACGTTGCTGAATCCGCGGCAGCTCTTCCAAAAGAGCGCATGCTGGATGACCTCCAGTGGTGCAAGCTCTGCGTCAACAAGATGCTTCCACCTGGTTTCCCGGTGTCACTATCAGGAAATTAACCAGATTGGGGAACGTCCCTGTTGGCACGCCAAATCCGCGTCCCCGACTACTTCGTGTAGTCTTATCCACCCCGGAGGAACGCAAAGCGTTAATGCGCTTTGCATTCAAACTCAAGGGTAGTAATGTCAGCGTTCAGCCGGACCTCCAACTGGCAGATCGACTGAAGTTAAAGGAAGCCATCAAAAGCCTCAAAAGCAGGCGGGCGGTTGGTGAGCAAGGCCTCCGTCTTGTGGGTTTTCAGGTGGTCAGCCGGAAGTCAAATTCTGCCCTACCAGAACCTCTCCTGGTAGCGTAAGACACAGGGCTGGTCGTGCCGGGTTCCTTCGGGTAGTGCTTAGTAATGTGCGTAGCTTAAGGAACAAGGTACACGAGGTAGGTCTACTTGTAGACAAATCCCGTCCCGACATACTTGCTATCACCGAAACGTCGCTGTCCCCGGATATCACAGACGGTGAAGCATGTTTGCCTGGCTACGCACTGCTTAGATGCGATCGCTCTATTGGCCGCCAAGGTGGGGGCGTCGCTATTTATGTGAGTTGTAAACTCGATGTGTTGAGGACTTGTGTGTTCCAGTCGCCGGATCAAACTGTTGAAGCACTCTCGGCTATTGTGTGCACTTCCTCTGCTCAGGTTACAGTTGTAGTGGTATTTCGAAGTCCTGGTAGTATCTCCAGGGAGGTTATTGAATTTATTCGTACTCAGGCTGCCAATAGGGGTCTAATACTGGGTGACTTCAACCTCCCTGAAGTCTGGTTAGCTGATCTATCTTGCGGTTCGGCGGTGGGCACTTCCAGGTTGGATCTCCTTGAGCTAACATTGCAACTGCCTTTGCGTCAGTTCGTGGACCTCCCGACTAGATATATGCGCAACCAAATTCCGTCTACCTTGGATCTCATTTTTGCGAAGTCATACGATTTCCTAAGTGATATTACCTACGACTGTCCTCTAGGAGCCAGTGACCATGTCTGCATATCCTTTTGATGTGCTCTAACTAAGTGTCATCAAGCTACCGCTGAGGCATGTACAAACGTTTGGCGGGCAGACTTTAACGCAATACGAGCCAAAGCATCCGTTTGGCGTTGTGCGATCACCGTGGCTGACACCGTTGAGACAGCCTGGGAGAAATTTAAAGCGTACCTCACCGAGATCTCTGCTCCCCACATCCCATTCAATAAGAGAAGGGTGACACGGGTGCAGCCTCCATGTATAGATCATACAGGTAAATACCTGCTCAGGAAGCGCTCTAAGTGCTAGCGAACTTACCAAGCGGCTTCATCAACCAGCACGTACGAAAGCTATCGAGCGGTTAGAAATAAATGTAAGCATCATCTTAGAACTTTCGTCTTCAGTACGAGGAGGATTTGGCTAACGCAGCCGTAAAAAACCCAAAGAAATTCTTTGCTTACGTAAAGAGGCGTAGCGGTACAAACTCGTCTATACCGGCTTTACTACGAGCGGACAGGACCTATGGGTATACCGACTATGATAATGCCTGTATACTTAGCGAACAGTATACTGGTGTCTTTTCTCATGAGGCCTCTCTACCTCAAGTTGAGCTGGTCACTAAAGTTCCGGAGGATTCTTGCCTAACTAAATTAAGCATAACGGAGACACAAGTCTTCAGGCTATTGCAAGGGCTAAATCCTTCCAAAGCTTCTGGCCCTGATTCAATTCATCCGAAGCTGATGCATGAATTGGCCGCTGAGCTAAGTGGCCCTCTGACATGCATGTTTACAATATCACTCGACAGCTGTGCCTTACCTTCTGAATGGAAGAAGGCAATCATCTGTCCGATTTTTAAGGGCGGGGACAGAGTTCTGCCCGCGAACTACCGGCCTGTCAGCTTAACAAGCGTTGTAGTTAAGTTGTTTGAAAAATTGGTCAGGGATTCGGTGGAGAATCACCTGATTAAGTTTAACCCTCTCAGTGCGGCCCAGCACGGATTCCGTAAGGGATTTTCATGTCTGACAAATTGAGTTGTAGCTCGTGAAAGCTGGGCTGAGGCAGTAGACAACGGCCACGCCATGGACGTGCTTTTCGTTGACTTCTCGAAAGCCTTTGATACTGTCCCACATCAGCGACTCTCATTGAAGTTGAGATCGTATGGGATATCTGGAGCCGCCCTTAAATGGGTTTCTGCTTTCCTAGAGGGCAGAGAACAGTGTGTACGCGTGGGGCGTAGCCTTTTGCTTAGACAAGCTGTTCTTAGTGGCGTTCCGCAGGGCTCGGTTCTAGGGCCGTTGCTTTTCGCAATTTATGTCAATGACCTACCCCAGGAGCTTGGAGTCCCGTCGCTATTTTTTGCTGATGACTTCAAGCTCTGGAATAGTGTGGATATCCCTGGTGGCTCTGAGGCACTTCAGATTGCTTTGGATAGGCTCTGGGATTGGTCAACCTTATGGTTGATGCCAATAAATTGGACGAAATATTCTGTCCTCCGCATTGGAGGTGCTAGTCCCCCCACGCGCTATGTAGTTGGTGGAAGTGAACTCCCTGTTGTCATTCAGCAGGTTGATCTATGTATCACCCATACCTCATTGCTTCACTCTGGGGAAAATTGGAGGAAGGCTGCTTGTAGAGGGTTCCGTATGATGTGGTTTATTCGCCGCTCCTTCGGTGTCCTAACGGCCAATATCTTTGTGAAGCTGTTCTCAGCTTTCGTGCGACCTCACTTAGAGTACTGTATCCAGGCTTGTCCACCCTGTCTTGTAAGGGACAAAATGGAACTGAAGAGGGTTTTGCGAGTGGGTACAAGGTTAGTGCAAGGATTACGGGGGCAAACGTATCCCGAACGTTTGCTTAGCTTGGGTATGTACTCAATGCACTACTGCAGAATTAGAGGAGACTTGATTCTCACTTAGCGTATCTTAACGGGTAAGATCGGTCCAGACTTGTCCTGGCTATTTAGTCCCGCCAAGCTGCCTAGTCTCCGAGGTCACCCGTTGAAGCTGCACAAACAGCGTTCTGACCGGGTAAGGACGGAAACGCGCTTGTCGCGTCGAGTTATTGAACGTTGGAACTCGCTTCCGGCGCACGTGGTTAGGGAGTCTACGGTAGAGGGTTTCGAGCGTCAGTTAGATGCTCTAGGGTGGCAGTACCAAACCTTCCCCTTCTATTAACCGACTTGTATCTTCAACTTTCCCTTCTTTTTTAATTTTCTCCTCACCTAGGTATTATCATTATTTAGCCGACATTCCTCCTCTTCTTTTCTTAGCTTACCCTTCACTCTTTCACTTCACATAAACCGGCACGGCAGGGACTGCTGGGCAGGAAAATGTGGGCAGTAATTGGTTGGACAGGGTGTGATGCGGTCTTTGTTTTAGGCTTTTCAACATCTCAAGCTGACCTGTCAATTCTTGATCCAACGATACGCAAAAGAAGGAACATTCACGGGATTATCCTATCGTTCCAGTCCCAACTGAACTTGAACTTGAACAGTGTTCAACTCCATGCCTGTTCTTGCGGCCTTCTCTCGGTTGTCCTTCACTTTCCCTTTTCTCTGAGGTCCGGGACTGCTTGGAGATCTGGGATTGGACTAAGGAAGTGTTTTGGCCTAAGACGGAAGTAACAACCCACAAGGACTTACATAGAGCATATTAGAACTCCGAAAGGACCGAAATACTATCACAACAACACTTGTCCAGTATGGAGAACTGGATATATCCTCATACTCCCATATAGTATACATCTAAA
>CALYDF020000396.1:0-16095 GCA_944474145.2 Dicrocoelium dendriticum
GATTGGCTCGATCTCATTGGTTGGCTTGCTGACTCATTACTATTGGTTGTGTGCGTCTGTCGCTTGACTCTCCGTTTAACAAAGGATTGACTCAGTTGTACTTAATTAATTTTGCCAGATACATTTTACCTTTCCTACGGCTTTCTTGGTACAACAGAACTCATTTAGAATCTTTAGTCTCACAGCTTCATACATTACTTTATTTGATGAGCAGAGTAGAATGTCCTCAACCAGCGTCACAACCGACAAAGGGAGGCGTGAGACGAGCTAATTGTACCTCGAACGGTCCGCCGTAATGAACTTATTTTACACTTCGATCTCGAATATCGATAACTCTGAGCTGTGTTCCATGAAACTTGGAACAGCCAAAGTAAGCATGGTTACGATGTGAAAGGACTCATATGCCTTTTTCGAAATGTGAATCGAAAAGATCAAGGAAGGACAAAACACGATGAAACTACTAACATTATGCAAGATGCAAATGAATACATGTACATAATCGAGAAAACGGAATGAAATCACTAAAAAACACAAACGAGGAAAAAAGCTGGAATTCGCGTGTGCGAATCGGGGTCCTTAATTTGTAGGGCTGGTAAATAGTGGTTCGAAACGGTGCGCGAAATTAAGCGCCGATATTAAAAGGCAGTTGGTGTCGGACAAAGCAGACTGTATTAGATGGGCTACAAGAAGACGCGGACGGGTGAAAAGAGACAAGAGCAACACGTTTGCGTGGGAGCTTACATGGCAGTCTAGTGTCGATCCGGATGTAGGTGAACATAGACGTAAGGTAAGGTAAGGGATATTAAAACAAGGAAGGGTAATATACATGTGGTCAACAGCGAAATTGCACATAAGATAATAGTTATCTGTTGAGGCGTTACAGTGTTTGTATACGTATGTAATTGTTGTGTATGTAGCTGTGTATCTTGTGGTTGTAAGTGTGTTGCTGTCTTTTTGACTGAGATGGTCAAGGTTTGAATAAACACTTAGTGAATATTACCAGTATATTCGATTTAAATGACTTCGATAGCTACAATGAGAAAGCGCAGACAAATTCGCAACAATTGGAGCGCGGTAACTACGAGTCCATCGTGCGCAGTAGGACTAGGAAACTTAATCCTGAAGTGCACAAATTACTTATGTTAACACCCTAAAAAGAAGAAAACACAAGTATGCTGCAGCCAGTTTTTGAGTGCTAAGAGGTTCGGCTACCTGAAGTAGGTAAAAATTAGACATCTTTAGTAAAAGGAAAGGACAACAGAGCCTGAGCTGCATAGCAGCTATGGATAAGGTGACGTAAGCTTAAGGAATGGGACAAAATGCCATTGCTGGCTTAAGGATAGGGATGCAATGCCACTTTGTGAGTTGGCCTAAGAGTTAAGGAAATTAATGTTGTAGCGAGGACTCACACGATTGTCGCCACCAATCGAGCGTAGAGAGCTGCTGTTTCTGCAAATAGGACCAACACTCGACAGGGTTTATATGTCTTTTTGGCCATACATAATTGCATTACTGAATAAAGTGGTCATTAGTTACAGTGCGTGGCACGCCTGCGTAGACGTGATTACGTTGATGCAAACAAGGAGGATGAATTGTTGTATAAATATTTTGCAAAATTACCATTAACATACTCTCTCTATTATCGTATGTGTACATAAATATATGTAGAAATGAAGCTACCTAACTGTGTCGGTTGAATTGGTAGAAGTAACGCTGCGTTTGGGATGTTCTTCAGTCAGGTTGTCTGCGTGTGAGTAGTTTAAAGTAAATCCTCTGCTTGAATTACTGATATATGAATAGTGTAGTATGTCGTCTAGCTAACACCTGCGAAATTAAACCACTATGTATGCACGCTGGTTATCTGTAGGTAAGGTATTTGCAGTTATAGCATACAGTAGCCCACTACACCATCTGCCTAAGCCGGCCATGAGAAAACTTGCCGCATTCACTAATCAAATATAAAAGCAAATAACGTCATCGGAAATGTCCCATTGAACTCCTTCCTTCGTTCTCTAATCCGTAACCGCACGCGCAGTGTTATGTTTGTGTATTTCAAAAATATCGAATATATTGTCATTGCGTTTTCCGTCTCAGGAGAGAAATTGGCATAGTTTCGGTATCAGAAGCATGTCGTGTACATTTACTAAACCGAAAGTCTCTGCTAAAATCCGAGAGGACATCATTTTCTTACTAGCGGTTGACGCGGGGCGGTTAGACAAAACAGAATACAGCCGATTTTGCACCCATTTGGCGACGTAGAAATAGGTACACGGCCTTCTGCAAAACAGTTTACAACACAACCATTCACTTCATCAGTTTACATTACGCCGATCAAGAGTAAATAATTAACTTTCATTTTTGAAGTAAGATGAGCCGGCTATAAAAGCGTTATCAACACTGGCGCGGGTTAGTGGTATACTGAGCAGAAGTTACTCGAAAGTAAATCTTTTAAAATTACATACTATTTAGATACAAAAAGAAACTGTTTATAAATAATGCATTTAGTTCGTAGCAATTGTGTTTTTTACGAGGGAAAAATATATTTCCGTGATAGCAGTCTACTTCATCTGTGGTACGGCATTACATTTGTGGCTCAAAGTACATGCTTTGGACAAATAAAGGTTCATTATATTGGAAATGCTGCGAATTTCTGCAATCGATTTAAAATTCTCTGAAACATGCTAAAGGTTGTCACTTGGATGGTGAATTTCAGTCAATAAAATAACTCTTTTCCCGTTTGGGAGGATCGCTCTTGCGCCAAGCTTATTCCGTCAAACTCAATCTTAATCGTCCAGTGGTCGATTGGTCTGCACACCTGGCTTTTAACCAAAAGGTGCCAAGTTTGAATCCGCTGAAGCTATGGATTAAGGCATCCAGGCTAACATCTGAGCCCATGCAAGATATAATGCCTCTGGCTCATTAGAGTCGAAACAAAGTTTCATGCAAGATCTTAACCAAATAAGACAATGAGTCCAAAGGACTGATAGCCCGAACATATACATATACAAAGCGCTAAATTGGAAGTTTTGGTATACATATTATTGCGACACAGTAGAAACGAGCAAAAAAGGCATAAAAGTGCGGACAAACCAATGGAGGAGTTATCCTGCATGAAATAATGTCCTTAGAAGTTTCCACGATTGGCGAAATTACCTAGTTTGAACATTTCGTCATGTCTTCATTGGTTTATGTTCCCAGTGTATAAGTAGGTGGGTTACATTTAATTTCAGTTAACTCTAAATTCATTTGCAGACCCTGCTGAAAATGTTCACTCGCACATTTTGTACAATCTCTGTGTAATTATATATTCATATTTCTCGCTTAAACTGTGCCTAAATTTATCGAGAAATTTGCCACACACATAATACAAAATGTAGCGGAGATGCTAGAAGTAACGCAAATCTTTGTGCACATGGACCTACAATGTGCATGTATCAAGCTGTCAGGGTCAGAGTCGTCGCTCATGCACTGATAAAGCCCACCAAACACGAAATATCATTTTACAACGGAACAATGGTTTATTATAGGTAAAATCGAATTGCTTAACAAGTCCCGTGGGATGGAAATTATTGCGAAAATCAATTGCATAATAAAGTGAAAAGAAGAGTAGTAGGGGGAGTTGAATGGTATAGGTAGAATTTCGTCACATCTAGGCTCACTCAGACAGCCGCCACAAGCCCGGAAAAGCACTGTACGCGCGTTTCATCCTTTCGGGAATCATCAGCAGTGCGCATTACATCGGACCCTTGGTAGGGCTCGAAACCGCAACTCGACTGTTGCCAGTCCGTGGTTGAGACCACTGAGCTACGGGGGACGGCAACGACCATCGTGAATAAGTTACTAGATGTGATATAGCGCCGCTCACTATCCACTGACTTACACGTTACTGCCGTGTAGAGGACAGGGTAGCCCCCTCACCAAGCGACGAGCTTAACAAACTTAAGCCGCCAATTATCTTATGGCATTATAAGCAGTTTGTTCTGTGTACTGATTGCAGAAGAGTAGTAGGGGGAGTTGAATGGTATAGGTAGAATTTCGTCACATTTAGGCTCACTCAGACAGCCGCCACAAGCCCGGAAAAGCACTGTACGCGCGTTTCATCCTTTCGGGAATCATCAGCAGTGCGCATTCCATCGGACCCTTGGTAGGGCTCGAAACCGCAACTCGACTGTTGCCAGTCCGTGGTTGAGACCACTGAGCTACGGGGGACGGCAACGACCATCGTGAATAAGTTACTAGATGTGATATAGCGCCGCTCACTATCCACTGACTTACACGTTACTGCCGGTTTGTTAAGCTCGTCGCTTGGTGAGGGGGCTACCCTGTCCTCTACACGGCAGTAACGTGTAAGTCAGTGGATAGTGAGCGGCGCTATATCACATCTAGTAACTTATTCACGATGGTCGTTGCCGTCCCCCGTAGCTCAGTGGTCTCAACCACGGACTGGCAACAGTCGAGTTGCGGTTTCGAGCCCTACCAAGGGTCCGATGGAATGCGCACTGCTGATGATTCCCGAAAGGATGAAACGCGCGTACAGTGCTTTTCCGGGCTTGTGGCGGCTGTCTGAGTGAGCCTAGATGTGACGAAATTCTACCTATACCATTCAACTCCCCCTACTACTCTTCTGCAATCAGTACACAGAACAAACTGCTTATAATGCCATAAGATAATTGGCGGCTTAAGTTTGTTAAGCTCGTCGCTTGGTGAGGGGGCTACCCTGTCCTCTACACGGCAGTAACGTGTAAGTCAGTGGATAGTGAGCGGCGCTATATCACATCTAGTAACTTATTCACGATGGTCGTTGCCGTCCCCCGTAGCTCAGTGGTCTCAACCACGGACTGGCAACAGTCGAGTTGCGGTTTCGAGCCCTACCAAGGGTCCGATGGAATGCGCACTGCTGATGATTCCCGAAAGGATGAAACGCGCGTACAGTGCTTTTCCGGGCTTGTGGCGGCTGTCTGAGTGAGCCTAGATGTGACGAAATTCTACCTAAAGTGAAAAGAGTTGTGGTGGACTTACCATAGACTTATGTAGAACAGCAGAGATGTTCGCGTATTAAACGGATAAATCCATCAATCCATTTGTTAGGCGTTTGGCAAGACACCGTTTGATTGCGTTTTGTAGCCCCTGGCTAAAAAGTCATAAAGTGGAGTGCAAACGAGAAAATGCATCGTCAACACGATTTTAAATATCGCCATATTGGGAGCAGAGATGACATAAATAGGGAGAGCGTTCCAAGGCTAGCACACGCAGAGGGAAAAGAAATTTCTATGGCGGTCAAGCCGGCCATACTGAATTGTCATTTTCAGTGGGTGACCTCTTAGGTTAGTGTTGTGGTTTATTCCAGCTGCGGAGGGAAGATGCGGTTTGGGTTCTTCAGAATCTGGTAAACCATTATGAGATCCCTCCGCAAAAGCCGATATCGACTGCTGTATAGTCTTAGACATTTCAGTCTAAGCTGATAGGGCAGATGAAAGAGGCCCCTGACGTTCTTGGTTGCCCTTCGCTGATGAGTCTCAAGGGCAACGAGATCCTGCTTCTGCCACACCTGCCACATCTGAATAGCATATTACACGTGAGGTCGCACATAGGCGTTAAGCATTTGGGGAAAGATTTAGGGTTCAAACCGACTGAAGGCTCTGCGAAGAAGGCCGAAGTGTTGATTGACGGTTCTCGTCGCCTTCTCTGTTTGTTTTGAACACCCGAGATCTTCCTGTGCCAATACACCCAGGTCACGCTCCTGAGAGACCTTCGCCAAGGTGTGGTCTCCAATCTTGTAAGCGCTCACCGGCTGGTGCCGCAGATGTATCACATGGCGCTTAGCTATGTTCAATATGAGCATGTCCCTCTTTGACCTTTCGTAAATGCAATGTAACTCATGTTGGAGCAGATCGTGATCTGCCTTGTTAGTAATCGCCCGCCATATCTTGACGTCCTCGGTGAAAAGCAGGAAATTTGAGGAGACAACTCTTGCCAGGTCGTTGCTAAACACCAGGAATAAGCGCTGTTCCAGCACTGAGCCATGTGGAACGCCACATTCCACTTCAATTGGGTTAGAGAGTGATCCCTAACACGTACTCGAAGTTTCCGTTGGTGAAGAAAGCTGCAAATCTAACCAAGTCATCGTCATCATCATCATACACGTTAGCTAGAGGTAGGGAACACCCCAGCTACTGTGCCGAAATACATAGAAAAAAGGAGAAAAAATGCAACTGGTGCAAGCTGGCTGAGCTACCGGTACCGGATGGGCATCGTTCCGGTAAGCTATCAGCCGGATGCTGTGCACCAAAAAATTACTATGCAAAATTATAAAACGCTAAATAATGAGATCGTGGTTGGAGGGGGAGGCTAAGAGGGATGGGGTGGGACAAAGAAACTCACAGCACGTACGCCACTGAGGTCGGCTCCTAGCCATATCAGCAAGTGTGTCCAATCAAACGTGTTCATCCTGTTTTGGACCCCAACCAGGATGCCGAGATGCTCCAACCGAGGCCAGCTCAGAAATGAGGGCCTTCATTCCTCTCGACCAAGTCATCGCTTGGCCACCCCTCCTATTCTTCCATCCACACCCCAGGCGCGCAAACAACACATGTCGCGGGAGTCGGTGGGCTTTCATGCGTAAAACCTGGCCGAGCCATCAGAGCCTGATGCGTGAAATAACGATGCTGAGCGGTTCATTTCCTTTTCCTGTGCCATAAACAAGGCGTCGAACACGCTCGTTGCTCACGCGGTGTTCCCACCAGATGTGAGCTAAATTACGAAGGCACCGGTGGTCGAACGTAACTAGCCTCTTCAGGTCCGCTGCTTTAAGCGGCCAGGTTTCACAACCGTACAGTAGGGTCGAACGTACTGCTACATTGTACACTCTACCCTTCAGGGCAAGAGTGATGTTGCGCCAGCGCCATAAGTGGCGATGGTTAGCAAAAGCGCCCCGAGCTTTTGCTATACGATTCATGATTTCATCTTCAATGCCACGGGCGCTGATACAACTTCCCAGGTAGTTGAATTTTTGAACGACTTCTAGCTGATTCTCACCAAGGGTCAGCGAAGGAGGCGGTCCAGACCAATCTTGGAGGAACGCTTTGCTCTTTGAGGGTGCGAAATAAAGCCCGTAGTGACGGACAGCTAGTGCTAATCTGTCCAGTGCCGCTTGGCACGTCTGGGAGCTGTCACAGATCAGGGCAATATCATCAGTATATTCTAAGTCAATAAGTCGTTCTCCCGGGAGTAGCTCCGCACCTTCTAAGTCGCGTCCTGTGAACGCGATTTCCCTGACTTCGTCAACAGCGAAGTTGAAGAGGAAAGGTGACAGCAGGCATCCTTGTCTCACGCCGCTGGAGATATTAAAGAGCGACGACAACTTGCCGTAAGCCCTCACTCTGCCCGAGGTACGCGCATATAATGCTCGGATAATATTCACATATTTCTCAGGTACACCTTTCCTGAGTAGACAGTCCCAAAGTGAATGTCTATTCACGGAATCGAATGCACATTTGATATCGAGGAACACGACAACGGTGGGCCGCCAATATATATGACGGTGCTCCAACAACTGACGCAAAGTGAAGATGTGGTCAATGCAGCGACGACCTCGACGAAATCCAACTTGCTCTTCACGAATCTGGCTTCCACGAGTGCCAGCCAGTCTGTGAATGATGACAGAAGCAAGCAATTTGGAGGCAATGGAGATCAGACTGATTCATCTATGGCTGCCGCATTCCGATCGTAAGCCTCCTTTGAAAATTGGGACTATGATGGAGCGGCTCCAATCGGTTGGGACAGTTTCCTGCTCCCACAATTTGACTAGTAACTCGTGTAAATCATCCACAAGAGCAGGTCCCCCGAATTTGAAGAGGGGCTGGAGGGAGGTCATCAGGTCCAGCAGCTTTATTTAACTTCAACAGTTCGATCTCACCTTCGACTTCTGAGCGAGAGGGTGGATCCAAAGGAACAGCCCACGGAGCAAGGCGATCACTGGTCGGAGAGAAATCTAACAATTCCGACCGATTAAATTGCATTTTAAACTGCTCATCCCAAAGTTCCAAGCGTTTTGATAAGTTGTGGATAGGCTGTCCACTCTCGTCACGTATAGTTTCACTAGCACCAGGTCCCCTGCTGCCCGTTTCCCGTATCAGACGGAATAACTTACGATGGTTACCAAGGGCTGCGGCCATTTCCATCTCTGATGCACGATGCGACCATCAGGATTCGCGGTCTCTCTTCAGGCTAGCACGGAGTTTTGCCCGGAGCTCTTTGTGAGTTTCATTGAGTTCGCTTCCAGCCGGAATATGCCGGCGAGCATCTATAAGTTCCATAGACTGTGAAGAGACCCAATGTCCATGTTGGCGATTAGACATACCACATGAGGATTTTCCTGCTGCAAGTAAGGTATGGTGAATATGAGACCAGTGAGCTTCAATTGCATCCAGTGAGCTTTTATCCAACTCGCATGACAGCGTACTTTGATAGGCATTCAGAAAAGCTGGCTTCGCCAGTTGGCCGGTGTCAATGCGCTCACAACGTCGTCGTGAGCGTCCGCCAAAGCGCATCAGCAGGTCAGCACATACGAGTACATGGTCGGTGTCAACACCTGTGCTCCAAATCGAACGACAGTTCTGGACGCAGCCTCTCCATCGGTAACTTATCGCAATGTGATCGATTTGGATCCATAGCTGGTTCGAGGCTGGTGGACGACGAGTCACCCTCCGGCGAGTGCTGTGTCTGAAATTAGTGCTCGCAAGAAATAAGCAAGCATCCCCACACAAATGAAGTAACCGCTCACCGTCATCATTACGGGAGCCTATACCATGTTGGCCGCCCAGATGCAGCTCATCTGTGGATAATTTTCCAACTTGAGCGTTCAGATCCCCGGCCAGCACTACAGTGTCCTAGCTTCTTCTGTGGCTAAGGAGCTCGTTCAGTTGGCGATAGAAGTCGTCTTTTACCGAGTCATCGCTACGATTCGTCTGTGCATAGGCAGCGATAACGAATAGACACCTGTTAGTCCCACACGACTTCGAAGCTCTGAACGAGACAGCCAATCGGACCGCACACATCCGGCTACTGATTTGAAACCAATCGACCAGAGCAGCTTCAGCCCGGGGACTCACGGCAATACCAACACCGGTTTGGCCGGTGCTCGAAGCTGTATCGTCACCGGATAGGCGCAATGAGAAAGTGCTGCTAGTGTCACCTGAAGGGGGTCGCAGAGTTAGTACAGAGCTCGAGTCTTGCAGGGGGGTCTCCGATAAGCAGCAGATATCGATCGAGAGGGTCTCTAATGTTCGGGCAAGTGCTGCCTGTTTACCGATCTGAAGCAATGTGCAAACATTGAGGCATGCCAGTCTGAAGGAGGATCGAGGGTTCCAAATGGAAGCTGATGAACTGGAATGGGCCGCTTGCTTGGACATGGTCCTGTTGGCAGCGCAGGAATGACGCTCAGCGTTCACGTGTGAGTTGAAACTTAAATACAAGCGACTATTGAAGCAAAGTGGGGGAGGGCCGAGAATTGGGAGGTTGTAAATAGGGGGGAGAAAAGTGAAGCTAGAACGGGACGATAAGGGTGAAAAGCGCAAGAAGGGGAATAAGAAGACGGGAAGGCTTGAGCAGTAGCATCCAAACCCCTATCCACCCTGCCCGATGCAGCATATAGGGCACCGTTGATTATCCTCTGCGGTGGCCAGAGCATCAGAAATTTGTTTGTAGTGCGATTCATTCATTGATTCAATACAATGAATCCAACCAAGTACAGGATCTCCGATTCCGTAGCTCTGTAGCCGTTGACGTAGGATGCAGTGATCAAGGCGATCGTAAGCTTTGGAGAAGTCTAGATAGATGACGTCAACTCCGACCCCATCATCAGACAATTCAGTCCAGCTACCTCGTGCAATCAGTAGGTTGGTGGTGCATGACCGAGGTTGACGGAAGCCATGCTGTTCCGGTACCAAGATGTTGCATTTTCCAGGTAGTCCATTAAAGCCTCAGCGACGACTGCTTCCATCACTTTCACGAGAACAGGAAGAAGAGTCACTGGGCGATAGTTTGTAGGATCTGAACGGCTACCTCTTTTAAAAATTGGGTTGATAATACCACACTTTCACATAGTGGGGACATTTTGTTCATCTATGCACCTATGGAAGAACAGCACCTTTGGAATAATTGCGTGTTTCATCGGGCTTAGTTCTATTCGTAGTGGTATGCCTAGAGTCGCCGTTGGAATTCTTCGTTACAAACCACATTGGTACATGTGACAAATTCTCATTAACAGTTTAAATGAACGTTTTTATCCACGTACGCTTATATCCCATTAGCTCATTCCTGCTTTTCTACCTACTCCAAATTTAGTTTCTTTGCGCAGCGTGTTATCACAACTCTAGGTTACAGCCTTTCTTTCCTTTATTTTGTTTACTCCAAGAAAGTTATCACTATTACGCGTCAACTTTAAATTCTGTGATGTGTATGCTTGTCTTCTTCTTCCTAGGCGCTGATTGTAATTTTACACCAATGTAAGACCTAATTACTTCCGCACTGGCGGTGTAAAATGCTATAAATGTTCTCAGTCGTATTCATTAAGCAGATTTTGATCAAACTTAACTTGACTGTCGTTCTGCTTCAGCTCGGTGGCATCTGTAATTAAAATAACCGGATATGAATCGTGTGGGATTGCGCGACAGCCAAAGTTTTGGATAACATTTCATTAAGTGCTTTGCATTTTCCTCTGTAATCTCAACAGATTGTAGTATAAATACATTGGCATTTGCAAACTACTCAGTTCAACTAACAACTAAACAACTAACTGATCAACCATAGGCCTCCACAATTTCCACCAACTCAAGCGTATTTTATACTGAAATGTTACATTTCGCTGAGGATACGCTGTGTTTGAACGAATCTTAGGCATTTTATGCACTTACTAGTTCATTGCATTTTGCCACAGACACATTGGATTTTTACATAGCATCAGCACCTTTTTGACCCTAACTATTCCCATAGTAAAAATGGTGTCGTGTGTATTAGACCTATTTTAGGACTAGTTAATACTAATCCGAGACAGTGCGCGAAATTAAGCGCGGATATCAGAAGGCAATTGGGGTCGGACACAGTGGACTGTATTCGATGGGCTACGATAAGAAGCGGACGGATGAAGCGAGGCAAGAGCAAACAGGTGAGCTCTGGAACTTACAAGGCGGTCGGGTGTCGAGCCGGTTGTAAGGAAGATTAAAACAAGAAAGAATAATGTACAGTGGGTCAGCAATTAAATTGTACATGAAAGATAGCAGTTATCTTTTTGGGCGCCACACTATGTATATAATTCACATCATTTTCATTGACAGTGTGTTATTTCAGTTTTAAGACTAGCTAATAACAACAAGGAAATAGTTCCGAACCAGATAAACCATCTTGAATTCACGGAAACATCCTTAGCGCGTACATGTTTGATATTGGTTCTTAACCGGTGGAAAACTTAAATGTTTACACCAACATGACTGAGAAATTTGCTGGGCAACTGGTTTTAAATTGCTTACCATATGATTTTTCTCTCTTATATTAGCGATCCGGAGTAAGGATATTAGATTGCCCTAAACGCCAAACGGGTGCCTTGAAACCTATCGGAAAAAACGCCGGTTGTATTTGGCTGATAGGCACCAGAGACATACAGGGTCAATTTACATGTTTGGCTTAACTTGTTAAACATATAATGATATAATGTTACTCATTGTTTGGTGTTCCTTTTATTTCCAGTAGTGTTTATATACCTATCAAATTGGAACTAAAGTATCGTCACTCCTGCCGCGACAAGGCCGCCTAGTTAAAAATTCACATTGTCCTTTCAAGAATAGACCGGAAATAAACAAAGCCAGTTGTGTGGTGGTGATGAATAACACCGAGGTTTAACTTTTGTATCTGCGTTTAATACACTGTAGATCAAATCAACCCTGTCAATAGACATTACAATGATAACTTCACGCTTAATGCATTCAGAATATATCGTCGTTACAAGGAATGGATTTGGTGCTTAGATATATACCACGATCCATTTTAATCTGTAGATCGCATTTGGATTTATATTAATTGACGTGGAAAATATTTTCAAGCGAAAATACCATAAAACAAAGAAATCTAGCAAGCATTACAGATTGAAAATAAACTAATGAGCGCAATTTTAATTGTTTCGGTTAATACCAGCTTCGCATTAATTTTATTGGCAAGTTGGCAGTTGTTCAACTGTATACGTTGTTGCCGGCATCCGGTTTCGGATTTGCCTGTCACTGTGGCCAGACACAGGACGCCTGCGCCTACCGAGAGACCATGGGTGGCTTGCGCTGCACCACACACAGCTGCATCCACACACCCCCATATCCAGGGCAAACCCAAAGGAATAAGTCCGGGAGGCATGAGGATGGGAGCCACGTTTCATCAACGGAGCCGGCCCACACTCCTTCACAGACAAACACAAGCACACTGTATTTGGGGAATCAAGTGCACACAAGGCGGTGCCTGGACCGTAGTCTGCTCCACACTGAGTGCATGGAACCACTTTTCGAGAATAAAATGTCCACAAGAACCGTGCACCCCGTCCCCTCCAGCAACGACCAACTGTCTCCTGGAGCCAGTATGAACGAGGTAGTGGGTAATAGACAGGTAGGCAGCTTGTCAACATGCACATCACGCGCAGCCGTACCGGGGATATCAAGCAACAGCCAATCACTTAAAACGAAAATATCGAATAAAATAAATCGAATGCTGCATGCAGATGTGCCCACATAGCACTTCAATAAATGAGCGTATGAAACAAATTGGTTGCCAAAATTCCGCTATAGGTTCAAGTCGTCAGCAAATATATGTTAAGTAAATGTCACAAACGCAAAAATGTTATCCAACTTAACTACAATTAACTTGTTCGATGTGTGCAAGTAAATAGAAGATAGTTCACGTATGCCTTAATAAGACAATATAGCAAATGCCCCACTTGTAATAAACTGACTCACCATGCAAGCAAGCGGTCAGTAAATCGAGTGCAGCGCATCTACAAACACTTCGCGGGTCCAGCCTACGTGCACTACAGGACCCGTCCTCGTTTCATTGTAGTCCCGCGTGGCCTCGCTCATGACTCATAAGACCTGCCTGACTCAGACGCTAGTGACTACATGCGCTACAGCAACATATGCTTGAAGTCGATGGAGTGCAACCCACGGCGCCTGCCGCTTCCGCAATTGCCGCTCTTTCTCCGCATGCATAAACTTTTCTCTTGCAATTCGGCAACTGCTTCGTGACCAGATCGCGCCATGCAAGCCGATGAATTGCCTTGTATTCCTATAACTTGCAATCAAGCTTAGAATTTGCTAGGCTCACTTTGATTATGTCGTGGTAGAGAAGCTTCGGTTTTCACACAAACCACTTCCCAATAGTCAGCTCACCGTATACTAGCTGCTTCGGCATTCGCCTCGAATCCATACGTAACACATGACCAAGCCATCTCAGGCTTCTCAGCAAAAGTATGCAGTCCCCTGCATAGGTTAAACCTTGGTGTAACACTTCCGTGTCCGCAACACTGTTGCACCAACCGATGCGCAGACTCCGTCACAAACATTGTTGATGGAACCGCTCGGGATGTCGCATATCCCGCCGGTAGATCGTCCACGTTTCACTTCCGTATAGAAGAACGAACAGCTCCATGGATTTGTACACTGTCAGCTTCGTGCCAATGGTAAGCTGGTGGTTGTTCCACACTCGCTACTCTACCTTCCCGAATGCCGCCGCTGCCATCGATTCGCGGATATGAAGCTCACTGTGTAGCTGCTAGTCAGTCGACATCACACTCCCAAGGTAGCAGAAGTGGGAGGTGGTTTCCAATACTTCAGCACCAATGCTGATTCGCGGCAATATTGAAGATTGCACCTCCGGTGAAGGCTGAAAGACAGTTTTGCTTGTGTTGATGGTGAGCCCAAATTTGGCCGCTGTCGAAGCCAGAGCACTACCCACTTGCTGCAACTCATCCACGCAGTGTGCAAACAACGCACAGTCGTCAGCAAACAGCAACGTACGGATAGTTTTCTCACAGACTAGGGTTCTTGCACCGAAACGACGGAACTTCAGTAACCCACCATCAATACGGTGTTCCACATGAATACTGTAAGCACAAGCTGCATCAAAAGCACAGGACAACATTGCATGAAGCTAAATATTAAACAGGGCAGGAGCTAAGACACAGCCATGCTTCACACCAGAGACAACTGCAATATCATCTAAGGTCTGTCCACTCAGCTGTACCCTCGCCCGCATACCACCATGCAGACTTTTATTAAAGTTCCAAACTTACCCAGGCAACCAAACTTAACTAACACCAGCCAAAAGGCTTTGCGGTTCACCGTATCAAATACCTTCGTGAACTTAAAAAATACAAATACAACATCTGGTGTCGTTCCCTACACTTCTCCTGCAACTGACGAGCCGCAAACACCGCATCTATAGTTCTACGACCCGCACGAAATCGGCACTGCTCTTAGGTCAAGTTCGGTTTCACAACCTGAATAACGAGGCGGCTGAACAGGATTCTGGCAATCACCTTGTCCACACAACGCAGCAATTTGTTGCCACGACAATTCGTTGTACTGTCTCGCAGCTGAGCGAGTGCAATCTGCTCCTCATCTGCTCTCCGCGTGTCCGGCTTCACATCTTGCTGTTCTAGGTAGTTCAAAGTAGGCCAGTCGATCTCTGAACGGTTGTTCAAGAGATAGACAAAGTGCATTCGGCAGATCTGCATTATGTCTGCAGTCTGTGTGCAGGTAGCACCTGAGCTACCATAGATAAGCGTCCTGAGCGGCTCTAATCTCGGTCCATACACCGCCTTCAAGCAGTCAAAAATTCCTTGTGTTGGCGACCTTCGGCGTAGCATTCCATCTGCTTCGCTTCTCCGTCCACCAAGTATTACTGCTGTGACGGAACTCTCTGGTCATTCACCCTTGAAGTTTGCGAAACTGCCACTGCTTCCCCAATTCACTGGGGTCTGCCACCTGTGCAGCAAATGCTGCATTCCTCTCCAACACCAATGCGCCAATCCTCGCATTGTTCTCATTAAACCAGTCACGTCGCTTACAGTTTGCGCGCCCGATGGTCTCCTAGATAGCAGCTGTCACCTGGCCGCGAATGTAGTGCCACAGGTCGCCACTGTGGCCATGCATTCCACATCACACACTCGAGCAGCCATCGCTTTCTCCAGCTCAATATTTTTCGCCACAGTACCGAGGGAGAGAATGTTAAGTTTACCCTGAGGCACGATTGGAGTGCCATACATAGATTTAAAAATCTATGTGTGCAGTTTGGTCCGCACCAATTTGTGATCAGTGCCACACTCACCTCCAGCCAATGCACGTGTCATTCGCACTTCACGCATATCACACTGACGTACGATGACAGTCGAGAAGGCGAGAGTGACTACTCCGTGGGTGCGTCCAACTTGCTATATCACTCGCACTCAGTGCACACCGAGTGTTCGTGATCGTCAGGCCGTGAGTGGCACACAGTGAGAGCAGCCCGTCACCATTGGCATTCACTGAATCAATTTTATGTGGACCGATAACACCTGTCCACACCGATGCATCACGCCCAACGCGCGCGTTGAAATCACCCACCAGAAATAGTCGGTCGCTCCTCTGCACAGACAGTAACTCGGAGGAGAACAGTGTGGAAGTGATCACGCGTGTCAGCAGGATAACACGTGGTCAGACTGAATGTGCTTATAAACGTGGTAAACGTACCTCTTCCGAGCCTGGCAAACATTGACCAGCGGTGCGCTGATGCCTGTTGGTTCAGCCACCTGGTGGCCATGGAGGCGAGCGGATAGTGCAAAGCTGACTCAATTTTCACGTGGTGCTGAGGCGGCGTTGCCCACCCAGTAGAATGTGTAGCCAGCACCTGCTTCATGCAACTTACCTTGTTCAACGAGTCTCGTCACAATGAGCGTCGCAATACCGATGTTGTGTCGCAACAGCTCCATCGCGACCAGTGCAGTGCGTCTCTCGGGGCTCCCACTAGAGTTCCGGTTCAGTAGTAAGCGCATGTTCCAGCACCCTATGCTGAGTGCTTTGCGTGCAG
>CALYDF020000397.1:0-16112 GCA_944474145.2 Dicrocoelium dendriticum
CGCCCAGTATCCCTTCTTCCTATACTCTCCAATGTCATGAAATCCACAATTGCCGATGCACTGTTGTGCTATCTGGAAAACTGCAACATCATCACTCCTGAGGAGCACTGTTTCCGTCGACAGCAGTCATGTACAACGAATTTACTAGTTACGCGCATTAGTTGGACCGAGGCAGGTGACGCTGGAGAAGGTGATGATGCGATCTAGCTGGGTTTTTCCAAGGGTTCCGATCGTCTAGACCATCGGATACGGCTATCCATGCTGCAGCATTACAGGATCGGAGACCCTTTTTTAAGCTGGATCGTCAACTTTCCACTTTAATGGCAATTAGTGGTCAGAGTTCGGAGCTCTTTATCGAACCCCATACAAGTTGTGTGTGATGTTCCGTAAGGCTCCGTTCTAGGTCCACGTTTGTTTTTGATTTTTATTAGTGACCTTGCACAGGGAATCGCTTCAAACTTCCTAATGTTTGCCGACGATATCAAGATCTGGCGCGAACGCCGACTAACATGTGCTTCAGAGTGATCTAGATACGGTGTATCAATGGTCGAACCAAAACATATTGCAGTTCGACGTCAGTAAATGCAAGGTGTTTTCCATCCGACAGCATGGCAGCTACTCATGCCTGCTCCGAACGAATATACTACAACAATCAACTCTCGAACGTGACTTGGGTGCCCTGATTCAAGATGACTTAGATTGCTCCAGGCAATCCGAAAAAGACTCGAAGACCGGGAACCAACACGTCGAGCTGCTGCGACGGGCGTTTGGACAAATGAACAACTGCATATTTCGACAAATGGTTAGTCCTTATATTCGCCCCCATGTCGAATACACAATTCAAGCCTGGTATCCGTGGCTGAAACACGACCTTAATGCACTGGAGCAACCACAACGCCGGGCATATAAGAACATAATTGGACTGCGCAATCTTTCCTATCAGGAGAGGCTGCAACGATTGGGGGTGTTCAGTGGAAGCTATTGCGGACTACGAGGCGACCTGATTATGGCATACTTGATTCTGCGAGACCCACATCATGTGTGTTGCCCTTTACTGCAACTCAGCAGCAATACAAATCTGAGGGGCCACTCACTAAATCTCGTAGAACAATACAGTCGTCTGGAGTGCGGCAGAAATTTCTTTTCCATTCGTGTCTGTCACTCGTGGAAGGCTCTCCCAGAATCGGTCGTCTCTGCACCGACACTAACAGTATTTAAAAGACGGTCGGACGATGCACTCATCCACTTACACTTTGTTACTTAACACTACATCCCCATTCTACACCTGGAGTTTACCATGGAATTATTTGTTTTTAACTGTGGGTGCTGTGAATGTAAGAGGATCGCAGGACAACAGCGGAGCAAACGATAAGTCCGCATTCCCATATTTAAATTATTAACTATTTTACGATCCTTAGCATCATTGTTCATTCAGCCATTGCATACTATATCGTTATGCTTTAGCAGTGAAAACTGTTTCGCTTATTTTGCTGGACATGTTAACCAACGTAGTGAAAATAATAAATGTCATCCACGGTAGTGCGACATATACAAGACTTTTCAGGATTGTGCAATGAATTAGGAGATAAATTCGACGTGTTGTTATTGCACACGGAAGTGCGTTGGTTATTACGAGGCAGGGTGTTGCACCGAGTGCTCGAGCTTCAAGAAGAAATTGGAGTGTTTCTTGAAAGGAAGAAGCTGCATAAGGGTTACACGTCATGATAACAGACAACGTGTTTATTTCCAAACTAGCATATCTTGCATATTTCTTCAGAGAAATTGACGCACTGAATCACAGCTTGCTAGGAAATATGGTTAATATTTTAACTGCTCAGGATAAGCTTGCCAGTTTTCTTCGTAAAATACAGCTTTACCAACGCAGAGCAACAGTTGACGTTGTGTCGATGTTTCCAGTACTATCAATTGTGCTCGCTGGAAGAAATGAAACATACGCTTTCACAGATGATATAGCTTGCCACTTGTCATCAATGATCCGTTCCATCAGCAAATATTTTCCTGATTTGGAAAGTCGCCAAGTAAATATCTGAGTGATAAGACCCTTTTCAGTGGACGAGGAAATCTTTCCGGATACTGCCATCGAAGCCAAAGCACAATTCCTAGGAACGCGCGAAGATAACGAATTAAAAATAGATTTCCAAAGCACACTACTGACAGCATTTTGGATAAAGATGGGTGGTGGGTACCTACTGCTATCGGAAAGAGCATTGCGAACATTGATCCCATTTGCAACAACTTATCGTTGTGAAAGTGAATTTTCGACAATAATTTCAACGGAAACAAAAACAAGGAGTCGAATGAACCTGGAGCACGACTGCCGATGTGCATTAGCAGAAACTGAACCAAATATACCAAAAATTGTTAGCACTAAGGAATATCAACCGTCCAATTGATGTATATCGTCACTTGATTACATACCATGTTGTAATAAACAACTGGTTTCTTCCTTTTATTGATCGAGAGTTCTTACAAATAGCTATCAGTTCCCGTACCTAGAAGCAAACAGCGCGATAGTTATTTGTTAATTGGCGTTTGAAACGGAAATTAAAGGGGGACGGGTTCTTTATAGCAAACCCCATTTGTGACAGCCTCAAAAAGGTTAAAATTCGCCGGTGTACAGCAACATGCGTTAGGGATAAGTGTGATATCGCTTTCTAATAGCACCATCAAAGTCGCGTCCAGGACATCAGCAAGAATATTTTGAACGTGTACTTAATGAAAGAAACCCATGGATTTTCTTCGCACCACAATGGAGTCTCGTTTATTCGCACGATCGAAAGTAATTACAAGTTATATTCAGTTGCTGTAATTTAAAGAAAAATATGCAGTAGTTGCTAACTAATTGGCTTTAGAAAGTTTGGGGGTAACTGCTTAAAATGAACCCGATTTGGAGGTAACCGACTCAAAAAGCTTGGGAACCCCTAGTCTAGACGGTTGAATGCCTTTGAGATATCCACTTAGGCTGCGTCGACTCCCACGCGTGTCCACAGATTCCGTCTAGCTTGCACGAGCACTCAACATACTAGTGGTACAGGACAGATTTTGTAGAAATCCGTGCTGCTTCGGAACGAGAATTTTGTTGTTCTCCAGGTACCCCATCAAAGCCTCAGCAACAATGGACTCGATAATCTTGTAAATAACAGGAAGTAGTGTCATCGGGCGATAATTTGTTGGTTCAGCACGGATGCCACTTTTGTAGATTAGCGCGATGATTCTGCGCTTCCACATCGTGGAGACGTGCATCTCGTTCAGACATCGTTGAAAGAAAATTGCTAGTGGCGCCGCCAAACTCATAGCAGCAAATTTCAACGCTCACCTGTTGATCGTTTTTCTTAGCTTGGTAAAGCGATCGCATACGTTTCACCACCACGCTAGGTAGCATCTTCAGTACGGTAATAGGCAGTGTATAATGCTGCTTATTGAATCGTCAGTCCGTCATGCGTATTCCATAGCGTTGGCATCACGCACTCTGCAACCAGCAGAAAGAAACTATTCATAGATAGACAAGGAAGCCCTCTTTATGATAATTGCTGTGAAATGTTTCATCAGTACCTATGAGGGAGTTATTTTGAACTTCATACAGACCACAAGCCATTGCTGACATTTGTAATGATTGGAAATACCTGTAGCTCTGGTTAGTATTTAACGTTTTGATTCGTTCTCCTAGCTGAGTAATCTAATGATAGCTCGAAAAACGAATCGAAGCATTGATAACCTTGTTAGGGTAGACCAAAGGTATGCAACAAACGTCATCACCAAGAATGCACAGGTGGGCTCTGATGTTGAGCGCATGTACTGCCAAAATTACCTATATTTCTGGCATCAGTAATCGCACAGCTGATGCCCTGAGCCGCCTAACAGTAACAGGGACGTCACATGTGCCCGATTCTTCCTGTGAATTGATTCTCCTGATGCAACATCCAGTTACAACGCCTCTACGAAGATCCACAAACCGTCAGTGGACAAAGCAGGACCCAGTTCTTGCAACAATCAAACGATTTATAATAAACGGATAGACTGGCGAAGAAGCCACCCATTTTCAACCATTTTAGCCCGCAGAAATGAACTGAGCTTGTTCCATGGTTGTGTGTCATGGGATTCCTATTTGACCCCTCCTGGCGGGAGAGCCTATGGTACGCTGAGGTTGTTTGTGGCTAGATCCTGACAGATGATCTACACACTGCTGCTACTGTTGCGCTATTGGCTCATGTCCTGGACGCCTCCTCGTGGCGATTTCTGGGTGGGAGTTGGGTTTCGCCATTCTCCCTGCTAAGATCCAGGACACCAATCCGCATGAGTCAGTGCACTAACCATGTTCTAAACCCGCTGCCTTTCGGGTGTTCATTTAATCAAAGGCTTTGGTTGAGGACCCGAGTCGTTCTC
Source organism: Dicrocoelium dendriticum (assembly GCA_944474145.2). Lineage (NCBI taxonomy): Eukaryota > Metazoa > Platyhelminthes > Trematoda > Plagiorchiida > Dicrocoeliidae > Dicrocoelium > Dicrocoelium dendriticum. Next base: position 4,405 of record CALYDF020000397.1, read on the forward strand.
CTGTCAGGTGTGGGCGCCCTGCCAGTATCCTAGTCCAACCACTCCGCAGTTTAAGAAGTGGTCGATGGTCCTCTTCCCGTAAAACCTAGCCATGGGAGACAACAGGTCTACGGGTTATAAGCTCACAGCTCGATTGTCGTAGAGCACGAGCGCCACACATTGTTGCTGACGGTGGGAGGACACCTCCTGGAGCTCAAGGGTTTGCAACTGCCAGCCTCAAGTCAGATAAATCCTGGTCAGATTGGTGCAAAACCGCCAAAACCCACCTGCGTCTGGCCGTGGTCGCAAGTGCGTATCCTACTACGGTCACAAAACATATATGCATCCTTCCAGTACCTCCAAGGCTGCGTGTGACGGACGTCAAGCAGATCCCCATCTGTCTCTACAATCACATTCCTGAGCTGGATCTGCTTCCCACTGTCTTGTGGGTCAGGCTATTGAGCCAAAGGCTCCGGGCGGAGTCCCTCAAGCAAATCAACGAAGCACAACGACCACTTCGCGTGCGATTGCCTACCAATGCAATCGTATGCCTGCGTGCAAAGCACTCAACGTCGGGTGCTTGAACGTGCACACACTACTGGACCGGAACTCCAGCGTGCGCCCCGAGCGACGCACTGCATTGGTCGCAATGGAACTGGCGCGTTACAACGTCGATCCTGTGGCGCTCAGTGAGACTCGACTCGCTGAGCAAGGTAAGTTGCATGAAGCAGGTGCTGGCTACCCGTTTTACTGGGTGGGCAATGCCGCCTCAGCACCACGTGATCATGGGGTCGGATTTGCAATATCCGATCGCCTCCATGGCCAGCTGGTGGGGGAACCAATGGGCATCCGCGCGCGACTGATAACTGTTCGCCTACGACTCGGAAGAGGTAAGTTTGCCACCTTTCTAAACACTTCCGGTCCGACCATGTGTTATCCTGATGACACGCGTGATCAATTCTACACTCAGCTATCCTCCGTGATACGGTCCGTGCCGAGGAGCGACCGAGTATTTCTGCTGGGTGGTTTCAACACGCGAGTTGGGCATGAGGCATCGGTGTGGACAGATGTTACCGGTCCGAATGGCATTGGTTCAGCGAATGCAAACAGTGACAGGCAGCTCTCACTGTGTGCCACTCACGGCCTGACGATCACGAACACTCGGTTTGCACTGAGTGTGAGTGATATAGCAACTTCGACACACTCACGGAGTGGTCACGCTCACCTGCTCGACTATGTCATCGTACGTCAGCGTGATATGCGTGCGTGTGTGTGCATGACACGTGTACTGCGTGGAGCTGAGTGTGACTGATCAAAAATTGGTGAGGACCAAACTGTACATATATTTACGTAAATCTATGTATTGCATTCCAGCCGTGAATCGGCGCAAATTTAACATTCTCACCCTCGGTATTGGGGCGAAACGTACTGAGCTGGAGAAGACGATTGCTCCACGCCTGTGTGATGTAGACTGCGTAGCCACAGTGGGCGACCTGTGGCACCACATTTGCGAACAGGTAACAGCTGCTGCCGAGGAGACCATCGGGCGCGCAAACTGTAAGCGGCGTGATTGGTTTGATGAGAACAATGCGACGATCGGCGCATTGGTGTCAGGGAAGAATGTAACCTTTGCTGTACATGTCGCAGACTCCAGTGACTTGGAGAAGAGGAGTCAGTTTCACGAACTTCGACGGCGACTGACCCGAGAGCTCCGTCGCATAAATAATGCATGGTAGACGGAGAAGGCGAAGTAGATGGAATGCTACGCCAAACGCCTCCAACACAAGGAATTCTTTCACTCGTTGAAGGCAATGTATGGACCGAGATTGGAGCCGCTGAGGACCCTGATCGATAGTAGTTCAGGCGCCACCTGCACACAGACTTCAGAAATAATGCAGATCTGGCGGAAACTCGTTGACTGTGTTTGAACGACCGTTCAGAGATTGACTGGCCTACATTGAACGGCCTAAAGCAGTACGATGTGGGGATGAGTCTGCGGACCCACCGACGCTGGATGAGACGCAGAGAGCGCTTGCTCAGCTGCGAAACGGCAAGTGCGCTGAGGCCGGAGGGATCCCGCCTGAAGTGTCGAAACACGGCGGACCCGCGTTGGTGACTGCGCTGCACCACTTGGTGCAACGTGTATGGGTTGAGGAATAGGTGCTTCCTGAGCTGAAGGATGCCCTTGTGCTACCACCGTACAAGGGAAAAGGGAGCAAGCAATGTTGCACGAATTATCGTGGCATCAACTTGCTGAGTTGTGTGGGCAAGGTGATTGCCCGAATCCTGCTCAATCGCCTCGTGAGTCAGATTGTGGAACCTAACGTGGCGGAAGAGTAGTGTGGATTCCGTTCGGGTCGCAGCACCATAGATATGGTGTTTGCTGCTCGACAGTTGCAGAAGAAGTGCAAAGAACGACACCAGCCATTGTACTCGCTTTTTGTTGATTTCACCAAGGCATTTGATACGGTGAACCGTGAGACATTGTGGCTGGTGTTGGGTAAGTTTGGTTGCCCGCGTAAGTTTGTAAGTTTAATTGGATGTCTGCACAGTGGTATGCGAGCAAGGGTGCAGCTGAGTGGAGAGACCTCGGATGACTTTGCAGTTGTCTCTGGTGTGAAGCAAGGCTGTGTCTTAGCTCCTGCCCTGTTTAATATCTATCTTCATGCAATGTTGTCTTGTGCTTTTGATGCGGCTTGTGCTTACGGTGCTGGTGTGGAGCACCGCATTGATGGTGGTTTGCTGAACATCCGTCGTTTCGGTGAGAGTACTCTAGTCTGTGAGACAACTATCCGTATGTTGCTGTTTGCTGACGACTGTGTGTTGTTTTCTCACAGCGCGGATGAGTTACAGCACATGACTAATGCTCGGGCTTCGACAGCAGCAAAATGCGGGCTCACCATCAACACAAGCAAAACTGTCTGTCTGTTTCAGCCTTCACCGGAGGTGCAATCTTCAATATTACCGCGAATCAGCATTGGTGATGAAGTAGTGGAAACCACTTCCCACTTTTGCTACCTTGGGAGTGTGGTGTCGACTGATCAGCAGCTACACGTTGAGTTGCGTAATCGCGTGTCGAAGGCAGCAGCGGCATTCGGGAATCTGGAATCCCGAGTGTGGAACAACCATCAGCTTACCATTGGCACGAAACTGATGGTGTACAAATCCATAGTGCTGTCCGTTCTTCTATACGGCAGTGAAACGTGGACGATGTACCGGCGGGATTTGCGATATCTTTAACAGTTCCATCAGCTGTGTTTGCGCCGAATTTTGCGCATCAGTTAGGGCGACAGATTGCTGACACGGAAGTGTTGCGTTGAAGTGGAATGTAGGCAGTGGACTGCATACTTTTGCTGAGACACCTAAGATGGCTCGGTCATGTGTGCCGTATGGATTCAAAGTGGATACCGAAACAACTCATACACTGTCAGCTGAGTATTGGGAAGCGGCATGTGGAGAAACCAAAGTTACGTTACCAGGACATGATCAAAGAGAGCCTCTCACATTCTTGATTGCAGGTCATGGGCATCGAAGGCGGTTGATCGGCGTGCATGGCGCGATCTAATCACGTAGGTAGTTGCCGAAGTGCGGGAGAAAGACCGCATGCATGCAGAGAAGAAGCGGCAAGTGCAGAAGCGGCAAGCACCGATGGATTGTACTCCATCGACATCGAGTGCATGGTGCTGTAGCACATGCGGTCGCCAGTGCCTGAGTCAGGCAGGCCTAGTGAGCCATGAGCGAGGCCACTCGAGACCACTACCGAAGCGACGACGGGTCCCGCAGAGAACGTAGGCAGAACCGGCACAGCGTTTGTAGGTACGCTGCATTCGATTTACTAACCGCGTGCTCGCATGCAAAGTCTTTTATTTCAGACGGTGGGTACTGAATTTTGCCCTAATGCTTTTCTTTCTCATATAAATATCTATCTATACTCCCTTCTACACACTTGTACAGGTCGCCTAAGCTAATTGCGGTTAATTTCGATAACATTTTCGTATTTGTGTAAAATATACTTTCCGACCTTGTGAACTGATCTCGGATTCGTGTGTAGACAAATTATTCCATAAGTTCATTAATTTAAGATTTATGTCACCGTTTCCATATGCATTACTCGATTTAGTTTATTGGTTGTCTTTCTCTCAAGTGATTGACTTTTGCTTGATATCGCCAGTGTGACTGCGCTTGATGTACATGTTGACAAGGTTCCTACCTGTCTATTACCCACTACCTCGTCCATACTGGCTCCAGGAGGCAGTTGGTCGTTGCTGGAAGGGACGGGTACATGGTCCATGTGGCCGTGTTAGGATTAAAGAGTGGTTCCCTGCACTCAGTGTGGAGCGGACTGTGGTCCAGGCACTGCCTTGTTGGCGCTTGATTCCCAAATACAGCTTGCTTGTGTTTGTCTGTGAAGGAGTGTGGGCCGGCTCCGTTGATGAAACGTGGCTCCCATCCACATGCCTCCCGGTCTTATTCCTTCGGTTTTACACTGGATATGGGGTATGTGGTTGGAGCTGTGGGTGGTGCAGCGCAAGCCACCCATGGTCCCTCTGTAGGCACATGCGTTCTGTGGTTGGCCACAGTGACTAGAAAATCCGAAACCGGATGCTGCCAACCATTTGGTCCCTCCTACCAAGGCTCGTGCACGAGCTACATGACACACATCTAAATGTCTCGAGAAAGCTTTAGCTACGGAATACGGCTGGTGTCCAAGAGATGATTCAAATATCGAGAACATGCTTAGGAATTATGCTACTGTCAGACACACCAACGCAGTAAATCTGTGGCGCTGATCAGACAAACCGTGGCAACAGACCCATCCGACTGCTTCGGCCCGATTAATGAAACCATGTTTCTGTTACTCATCGACGCCCAACACAAGTGGATTGAAGTTTACCGCGTTACGTTATCGACGTCTCAAACTACCAGTGTTAGAATCCGTTCATCATTCGCCACATTCAGTATTCTGGAGAACCTGTGTACTTATAAGGGATCCTCGTTTGTTAGCACGGTGTTCAACCGCTTCGTCACTAGCAACAGGATTCAGCATGTGTGATCGGCATCTTATAATCCGGCGTCAAACGGGTTGGCAAAGCAGGCGGTACAGGCAGCGAAACGAGGACTGTTGCAATGGCATGTAAGGACCCTATAAACAAAGCTGGATTGTTTCCTATTTGACTATCGTTTCACAAGCACTGAGAGTACAGGTAAGTCTCCTGCAGAGCTGATGTTTGGCAGAAATCTCAGGATAAGGCTAAATCTACGGTTTCTCAATTCACTGGTGGACGTAAATGAGCGAAAGAAGAGATCAGTGTCTCCAAAAGAGGTGAAGAAGGATGCAAAGTTAGAGGAATATGACGGTCTACACTAACTTGCCACAAGAAACAAACTGACAATCTGCTACCGTAATTCGTTTCACGGTAATCCAAGACGCTTTTCAACTTCCAGGTGGCCGGTTTATTTGTCAGCAATCAGCAGGTTAAGCTGTACCGGCGGACGCCGCGGATGTTTGGATCACCGTGTGCTGGGTACTAGTGCTTCGGATTACTGTCTTAGCAGTGTTTTTGCTGTGTGCATTTTGCACCAATATTCTACTTTGGCGTATTTTCCAATCGGTGCAAATTTGGTAGCTATTCGTTGGCTGATTCCGGAGAGCTCATTGATTGGCCTTACTGACATCTTTATCCGCCATCTTGGATTTGCTCTACCATATGATGCCGTCTCAAGCTACTTGTGCTTCGTATTCGAAAGTTGTGGGGCATAAGGCTCATGCACTTCGGTACTTCAGCTGCGATGTTTTGTTCCATATTTCGTTCATTTGCTTATCAGTTGATATGTTTCGAAAACATCTCGACATCCGACATCGGGTTTTCCAAGTTATATGTGGTAACTGTCACGATGCAAGACATCAGAATACATAGCGACCGCCAAAAGCTAGGAGAAAAGCTCACTTTCAGACAGAAACAAACCGTTCACCACGTTGGGTCAAACGCCGTCTTGAAAGTAGCTCTGTCACCTCGCCTTCCTTTGTCACTTCTCGAGCTGCACCATCACCAGTCTCTTCGACCCCGACCGAGCCTCAGGTTCAATGTTCCCCACCGAAGGAAGACTCAGACTCGGAACCTACGAAATGCCGCTTCACTGATCGATCCGTGAATTTCTCAGAGGCTGTCTGTGAACCACTGAGCATCGAGGATCCATGGACAACACAAAATCTCAAGGGGTCAAGTAATTGAGTTCAGGCGTGCCCTGCTGATAAACAATAACCCAAATCGGTAAGCGCCTCTGGTCCTTATCCCACAGGTTCATCACCGATTTTGCTGAGGAGTCAAGCCAATGGTGTTCCAAGTACCAGAGTTAAAATATGCAAAACCCGCAGATACCTTATGATCACGATGTCGAGTTCCTCCGTTGGCTCATCGATAAACACTTGGATGTGGGTGAAGACAGTGTGACGATTAAACAAATAATCAGACTTGGCCAGAAAACTAACCAGTCATGTCGAACTCTGAGAATCGCGTTTGCAAATCACAATGTGCCGCAGCTCATACTGTCTCGTCTGCCAAGGCTGGAAGGTATAAATATTCACATCCGCCGAGACTTGGAACCCGAAGACAGGGATCGCTTGAAGACTGCGGTCATAGAGCTCAGATGCCGTACAGAGGAAAATGAGACTGACTTAGAAATTGTACATTGTGTGTGATTTAGTGGGGTGTACGAACCCGTCTCGGCTGGTTGTTCAACCCCAGGCACATCCCGCGACAACTCCCAGGACTTCCGTGTGACATTCGCCAATGTGTGCAGCCTAATTGACAAACGGGACGAACTGTGCAGCTTCGCTGTCTCGGACCGGCCGGAGGTTTTAGGACCTGCAGAGACTTGGTTGAACTCCGGTTTCATGCTCCAAGAAGTCGTATTGTCAGGATACTCCGGTTTTCGATACTACCGAAAACCAAAGGCTCAAGGTGCTGTGCTGTTGTACATAAAATCGTCACTATCTGACAAACTTAGCAGCACCTATCGGAGCAATGATAATTTATGCGAGCAATTGTGTTGCACAATCCGCCTCAGACACGAAGAACTAATAAATAAATGGTCTATTCTTCAACGATACTAGGCGCAGTCCAACTATGTGGTCTGACCAATGTGTACAGTAGGATGGCAATAAATAACCAATTGTTTACGCTTTATACCATGGATATAGAACGGATATTAAAGCGATTGACATGTTTATGGTATTAAAGAAATTAACAATCCAAGAACAATACCAAATGCAGATTTAACCAAATGTTCAGGTAAACTAATACGTCCACTCGTGGAACCCTCCCCAAGGAACCTGCTTCCATGCAGAGTATTCCGTCGAAAGGTTTCGTCTGCACTTCTATGATATACCTGGCGGCGTGCCAGTGTAGCAAAGTAGCATATAGGCCAACACCCGTTTAACAAACTTTGTGATCTTTTTAGGGCTGCTTTTATGCTTGTATTTTGGGCAATGGAACCTCGGCCCAGTCCACCGTGCGGATCATTCAATTATGGCACTGTTCCATACGTCAGTCAGTTGGTGGCAATATGCTTTGCATATGTAGAATCTTTTGTATTCTGAAAGCTATAATCCGTCACCTCAGGAGATCAGCCCAGTCGTGGCCAACAATGAACTAAGGAGGAATGTGGAAAAAGAATTGTATGAAATAGATACTTAGCGTTAATTTTAAAAACTATACAGACGTGTTTTACATCCGCGTAAAAATGGATCGAGCAGATCTTTTGATGAAATTGTGCGGCGTGACACCCAGAGACAGCTAACTGTACGAGTTGTCCATAGACGAAAGTCAAATAGGGAAAACGTTATTGCCATCACTGAATTCCGGGTAAATGTTTCTGGACTGTTAACTCCAGAAAAGAAAAGGAAATGGTTAGCTTTAATGAACAAATTTAGAGAAGGGAATCGCAGAACAAATCTTACGAATTAGTCAATTTGAGGGGAGAAATATGAAGGTAGTTCCTGGTCCCAAACAAGTGAACAATTTTACTTCCGGTTTAGATCAGAATACAGTTGGCATGAAGTAAGTTTGAATGGACTAAAACCGCATAGATAGCATTAAAGAATAGCATAAGAATCGATTGTAACAGCTCATCCTAGATGATCATGTTTGCTCTGTTGCATTTGTTGGTTATGTTTCCAGTCGATGTTCTCCGGTCTCATACATGACCCGGTCCTTCTTCATACAGTTTTTCCTCATCAAGTGGAATTCCTACGATCTATGTCACTTTGTCAGTTGACAGATAACTCTTTATCATTTTCTTGGACATGCAAAAATGTTCAATACATTTAATCACTTCAGTCAGCTTAATGCAAATGGAGCCATACCTAAGAAGGTAGCAATTTCTCCTTAGGCTGGTCTTGAAATTAGGTAAACGGAATATACATTCACTATTTCGCAGTTCATAAATGATATCATCCCGAAAGTGCAATTGATAGGTTCCAACAGATGCTTTCCGCCACGTGAGTTTGTGGAGGAAGCACAGATTTGATTTCATTTTTCGTAACCACAGAGGTTCAAGATTCAGCTCCTTGCAGCTATCTCTGTATGAAAAAGCGGTTGAATAGTCAAATATGCGCTTCCCAAAGGCGCGCTGCACGTTTTCACTGGCTCTCATTAGTGGGTGTTATCTACCGTAGACCACTAAACGGTTGTTGCGATTAGCTACCACATATACAGAAGCACATGAGCCGCCCTCACTTCTTACTGATGCAGGATCTAAATTTACCGAAGGTATTCTGGCCGGAGGTTCGGCTTCTTCCCGGTCACGGTGGCGTTGAGGCACAGTTCGCTAAAATGACGATTGAAATCGTGGCAACGCAACCTGTCATCCAACCGACGCGCGTAACTCCGCTCTCGGCATCTCGTCTGGACCTAATATTTACGAGCTGCGAGCAGAAGCTGAACGAGATTGGAGTTATCGAACCTCTGGCGAACAGTGACCACTGCTCCATTGTGGCAAGCACAGAACTGTCGTTACCGTATTACAGCCAACGAAAGCCGACATTCAACTATTGGAAGACGGACTTCAACGGGCTCGTCCAAGCCGCAAGTCAGACTGAATGGACACTACCACAGGATGCGTCGATTGAGGCCTATTGGTCACTAATGAAGGGGAAGCTTAACTCGCTGTGTACTCGATTCTCTCCCCTGCAGTATTCGAAAGTCGGACCTGTCAAACCCCATTGGTTTGATAGGGAATATATAGACAGTTAGCGCGACGGCGGCGCAAACCTTGGGATAAGTACTTCAGCTCGGGTTGTGATGAAAATTACGCGGTTTACAAGGAACAGCGTAACTTATGTAAGGCCGCAAAGATCAAGAAACGCCGGCAGTTCGAAAAGGACCTAGCATCCTGGGCCGCAACTGAACCCAAAAGAATAATTGCATACTTGAAACGTCAACTGAAACCTGGGGGAGACGTACCGGTCTTAGTGAGCTTGGACGGACAGACGGTCATTTCAAGCGCGAAGCACACGGACGCCTTAGCTACGCACTTTCTCACCGTATTTTCCAGTGAACCGGCAGCTTTTCCAGTACCGGCACAGATTGCGCCAATCTTGCTCGACAGCGTACAATGCGACGCACTCGAATTGTATCATCTACTCGTCAACCTCGAAGGTGCAAAGCCCCCCGGATCAGACAGACTTCACCAACTAATATTCAAGTCCCTATCGATTGTCATCACACCAGCCGTGACAAACCTTTCAATAAATCACTCTCTGAAGGATCTATCCCGAACGACTGGAAATGCCTGATAGTGAAACCGCTTCCCAAGTGTAGTGATCCGAGTAAAGCAGGTAAACACAGACCGATGTGTTTGACTTCAATATTATCTAAATTTCTCGAGTAGCTTATGAAAAGTGTCTGCTGTCATTCCTCCAAACGATGGACGTGTTAACGCCAGCACAACACGGCTTTACGAAAGGGCGATCCTGCATCACCAACTTGATGTACGCAAACTACCAGTGGGTACGAGCTCTCAACGAACGGAAGGATGTTGATTTGGTATACATCAACTTTAGTAAGACGTTTAACAGTGAACCATGAGGTACTCGTTCGTAAACGGTGGACTTACGAAATCGGTGGCACGCTACTTCTGTAGTTACACGAGATTATTGAGGGTAGAAAGTTTAGAGTACAGGTCAATGACTGTCTGACAGACTGATTCCCATCGACCAGTGGCTTGCTTCAAGGAACTGTATATCGGTCAATATCATCACTTAATCAACGATCTCTTGCAGCAGCTCCAGTCACCATGTGCCCTGTTTGCGGATTATTTGAAAATCTGGAGCATCATTGAGACCCAGGACGACTGCGATCGCCTCCAGCATGACTTAGAGCGACTGTCAACGTGGTCTGCTGGAATGCAATTCCCGCTTCACGCCAGCAAGCCGGAGTTCACTAGTATCACCAAACTTCCTGCCACTCGATCACACACATTGGACGGCCAGTCACTCCACCCTAACACATCTGTCAGAGACTTAGGAGTGCTCTCGCGACATGATATGAGATCACTAGAAAATCCTGAGAACTTGTACCGTGCGGGACTCCGTATGATCTATGCATTAGGACCAGTTCCTCCACATGGTCCGAAGAAACCGTCCCTCCTCATTCAGCTGGCTCATTAGACCGATGCTTGAATACGGTGCCCAAGCTTACCATCTGATAACCTAGTGGGAAACTAAAAAGCTGGAGAAAATAGCGCATATCGCAACTAATATTATACCCAGTCTACGAAACCTTTCGTATGAAAAGCGTTGTGAAAAGCTCGGACTCTAAACACTATCCTACCACCGTGAAAGAATTGACTTTATTGTGACCCATGGAGTAATACACTTGCAACACTTCCCATACTCTGGCTAATATTCCACCTGCGGGAACCCTGTACCACCCGAGGACACCGTTACAAACTCAGGGTCCCCAGCGTGAACAAGGTACCACATCAGCTATGTATGGAACGAAGAATCGTAAACTTATGGAATACACTTCCAGAAGGATTAATAGATGCCGATTCTGTGAAGTGTTTTAACACACGTATCGACGGTTATTTCAGAAACATGTGCTTTGGTGAAACAGTGCACCTATAATGCAAAAAATTATATCCTATGCCCAGGGATATAATGACACCAATACCAATTCCTAACCGAGCAAGAAGCAACCATCACCCGAGCAAACATTACCCTTCACGATACGAACTTAAATGTTCTTGCTTTTTCATAACTCGATAGACTTGTACAGAAACCCTTCTACTCGTTCTTAACTACAGCCTCAGTCTCAGTCTCTGATGCACCGGGTGGCCGTCTAGGGTGTATGCGCGCCCATTACCATCCCTCCCCAGGCTCACAAACGAGAAGTACGCTAGTTTGAAAGATAGGTCAACCAGACCACCAGCATGGACGGTCGGGGTCCTGCTGAAGGGCGTAACACTCATTAAGGAGAATCAATAACCCTCCAAAACTACAAGTCCCTTCCAAACAGCGCACAAGACGACCGAAGAAACTGTGACACGCGGTATATCTGGGTCAGGAATAAATTGGGAACCAAAAATGTGCGGTGGGAATTTTACTTTTTCAGGTGCACACGAAAGGAGGATGGTAGCATGTACCTCAACTTCGGTAAACTGTTTCACAGATACAGTGCTGCTACACAAACGCTCAGGGGTTCAACTCTAAGCTACCTGAATTGCGC
>CALYDF020000398.1:0-16001 GCA_944474145.2 Dicrocoelium dendriticum
AGCGTGTCCGCAACGATGAGGTGCGTAGGCAAGTACTAGGTAGTGATAAACGTGCTAGCTCCCTAGAACAACAGATAGCACTGAATAAGTTACGTTGGCTCGGGCACGTGCTACGCATGCCTGGTCACCGCTTACCTAAAAGGGCCTTGTTCAGTCTACCAGGTGTAGGATGGCGCAAGGCTCGAGGTGGACAGAAGTTGACTTGGCAGCGGGAAATGAAGTCACTGACGACCAAACTGGGTGCCGTTGGTCCGTCTCGCCTTCCGGGTGGGAGTCCACGTGACTCACCTTGTGCTTGGCTGGAGACTTTACAGGACATGGCTCGCAACCGACACCAGTGGCGCGTCTGCTGCCGTCTCCTAATCGGATTGTCGGTTTAAAGTGTGTTGGGTACTGAGTTATCTGCGGATTAATGGCTGATTATGACGCGTGGCAGTGAAAGCCGCAAGGAAGCTGTCTCGCCGATGCCGCCTTATCTTTGCGCGATGGCCAGCTATTTGTGACTGTATGTTGTCTACACAAGATGCAGGCGCCTTGACCCTGAATGTTTGCTTAGGGCATTAAGGTTTTTCAGGTAAGTCCCTCTTCTCTCCCTTTACTTATCTTTTATTTCATAGGTGCTCATGGTTGTATGGCAGTGAAGCATCAGTTCAAATGGCTGATGTGCTGTTGTTTTTGTTGATGATGATGCTGATGATGGTGGTGGTGGTGGTGGTGATGGTGGAGGACGTTGTTACACACTCAGACAGTGCACCATGAAGAAAGTGAGTTGTATCGGTACATATTCTCGAAGCAAGGCTCATATATGATTGAATGTGCGCGGACACAAGAATCTCAACAATGGTCGGCTTGGAAATTCCACTACACGGGGATAAAACCAGTAAATATCACAGTGTGGGAATAGGTCCAATAGGGTAAGACACATGCGGTGCTAAATCTCAGAATTAATTGGCCTGAGACAGAGGAGGATTACAAAGGATGGGCGTAGAACGAAAGTCTCTTCACCTTTGTATTAAAAAGATCATTAACATGGAGTGAGGAAGAAAGATCCCGACTGAGCGTTACACCTAGGTACTTCGCTAACACTCTGGAGTGCAAATTCTCGTCATCTCTCTGAAGTTCGGGGTGTTCCGTGAAGTTGCTGATAACCATGGTCTTTATGTAGGGAGAAAATAACCTTATTGCATTTTTATGCATTCAGCGCTAAAAAGGTGAGCTCAGAACCACACTACCAGGCTGTACAGATATGCTTGTAATTTAATTGATGATGGTGCGGTCGGTTGTTGCATGCACAAGACTACATCGTCTGCATATTTCAGCAATCCAGCATCGTCAGAAGTAGGTAAAGTGGCAATCTAGGTGGAAATGTGGTATGGCGATAGTATGGACTCCAGTGTCTGTGGTGAGGGGCGAGGAAGTTTGACTTCCAAATCGAGTAAAGTACGCACGTTTAGTGAAGTAGTCTTCCAAAGGGTAGACAGTGGAGAGTTGATTTCTGGTATTGTGCAGGTCTCAAAAGAAGCTTACGGTTTACGCTACAGATAGAATTACTGTAATCAAGTACACATGCGTGCGGATTTGACATGGTTGTTTAGTGACGACAGCACTGAATGTACAAGCTAGGCTAATGTGTCTTGACTAGACCTCAAACTACGATAAGCAAACTGTAACATTTCGTCTGAATGAGTCTGATTCAGCAACCTTTCAAAAATAATCTCGAATATATTCAAGTTTACCTAGGTGTAGGCAATTGGTCGGTGTTCATCTCAATCTTTCTTTGTCACTGTTATAACTCTGGCACTTCTCTATCAGTCAGCAATATTACACTTTTAAACACAAGGTACATAGGTCAGCAACAGGCTGGGCAAAGGAATCGACACCCACTTTGAGAACAACGGGTGATAGTCCGTCCGGACCATTTGCTTTGTTGGAGTTTAACTGTAGTAGGTTATTACACACTGTATTTCTTCCACTGGCGAGTATGGAGGTTGTGGGTTGATCCAATCGTGCAGAAGAAGGGTGAGTTGGAGTTGGCATTGAAGCAACAGAGATTCCAGTTCAGTTCTTCCAGGTCTGCATCCAGACTTGACACTCGGTTAGAGACTCCACTAAATTGTTTCAGCATAAGCCAGACATCACGGCAGCTACTTTTTCCCAGTATGGTCCGGACATGTAGGTGGTTTAGAAGGCGCAACTCAGTTTTGTTAGAAATAGAAAAAGATTTCATCACAGCGTGGTCTTTCGTCTGAACGCAAGCGGTTTAGGGATAGAGATAAAAACCTATCCCCACGGATGAAAATGGTTTCCAGCAGACAGCAGGTATCAAAACGGAAGCCGATGTAGCTTGTTAACTGGTCGCAGTATTTGGCTACGTCGTTGCCAAAAATATACTAAAATCTGTAGATGAAATCATTTCTTGAAGGGGGTATGTGTTCTCAGGTGAACATTGTCTTATTTTGAGTCTACCATTTTTACAACGAGTAATATCGCTATGATTTACTTTGCTGTACCCAACTTATTAACTTGTTATTTGATTGGCCAGAATTACCAATCGGTGGCTGACTGCACACAAAAACAGCTTCGTATTATTAACAGATATAAGTTCTGTAGTTGCCTCAAATCTGGTGGGGGAGTTTACAACGTTTTGCTGTCCAAGGTCTTTGAGAAAATTGGTGTCAAATCCGTTGAAATCACCAGCAAAGATGAAAAGATAAGAATCGACGTGACCAAGGACACTTGGTGAACTGATGGTAACATTCCTCAGCATCAGAGGCGGGACAACTGGGGGCAATGTAGATACTTGCAAGCAAAATCGACTGGTAGCCACTTAAACATCCTTGTTTACATATAAAATCAAAGTTAATACGTAGAAGAAAGCGAAATCAACTTTTGGTTGACGTGCACCACACAACATTGACATAAGTGATGACACAGCCGCGGCTTTTGTATGTAGTTGCGCAGTCGACACGATGATAAATGAATCACAATAGCTACAACCTCATCGTCAACATCTCCTTGGAGCCAGGTGTCTTGAGGCATAATTACACCAAGCTTCGAGTATTCATGATATCGAATTTTGCTTTTATTCCCCTCCATTTTGCTCATAACTGATAGGATATTTGAGCTTATCGTAATGGGTATACTCATACTCAACAATGTTTGTTTCTGTAGAGCAACCCTCCATCTAGCGTGATGATTGTCAGTAGAATTATTGTGTTTCTTGTGGATCCACTTCAGTTTATTTTTTACAGCTTGACAGTGGAAAACCGTGCGGTTCAGTGAAGTAGAAACACATAGGGCTTTCAAACTATCGCGAGTATAGGTCATACGTTCATAGGATTGTAGAGAGCACAAGGAGAAATCCTTTGTCAGCTCCATCGCTTCCCGATCATTGTGTGGAGGCCGCGATTCGATGTTAAGCGGTAATCCACAAGGGACCGTGACAGCTAAAGGGGAAGCTGCAAGGTCACTATGGCCTTGAAGATTGTATGGATTAGGTAGAAAAACAAATGCAAAAATTGACGAAAGCGTGAGCGGAAGTAATTTTGCAAATGGAACAAAAGAGCACGGCCAATTTTGAAGGTCCAGGCTGCTTCGGTTGTTTGAGACCTACCATCGATATGGCTTTCATGGATAATTTACTATGGCTGATTTTTGCTCATGTTCACTAAAAATGAAACGAACTGATTTTCATTTGTTCATCTCTATGGTACCAACGATGAGTTTTGTAGCGAAATGCTCCTTCATACTTTTGTCTTCGCGACCATCGACTGCACACGGCTTACGCACACGATATTTCTCAACAATCCGCCTAATTAGTTAGCCTTTGCCTATTCCATTTTTTGGAATAGTGGATCACGTGGTGAACAAGAATTTAGCACGGACAAGAAACATGTGCTTGGCAAATCTCGTACGATGGTTGGAGTGAAACTTAAAATTGATAGTATCAGGGAGGAAGTAAATTGCCATTTGAAGTGTCTGTCGGTTCAAATGCACTGCTGTATAACGATCGTTTGAATTGGGAATGGGATATGAACACACAAACTAGTAAAGAAATAAAAACGATAACAACGCTCTCTAGTATTCTGCTTCATTTGACCCGTGATACATTAATCCAGTTTAGAGACGTCCATCCTACTCACATGAACAAGTATGCATGGATCCTCACGGCCGCATTGCGGAGAGAACCGTTATGCACATCATTTGGTTTGCGTTCTTACGTCCTCGGAGTGTAACGGACTACATCAAGTGATGCAAGCTGGAAAGCGTGTCATCAAGGCGTTTTTTTAATAACGTTAATTTAGGGGCAAAGATGAGATGAATCGGAAGAGCATTCTAGGCACGACACACACGGAGGGAGAAACCGTTTCATCCACAATCAAGTCGATTGTAGTGCATAGCCAGTTTGAGCTGATGGCCTCTCAGGTTGGTATTTTGGCTACGCTGCAACGGAATGCGACATGGGTGAATTAGATTCGTCAGTATTAAATAAACCATCATTAGGTCTCCTCGCTGACGACGATATTCACCACTGTACTATCTCAGAGACTACAGTCTGCGCTGGTAGGGGAGACAATCCTCTAACTAGTTTGGGTGCTCTACATTGTGGAGCCTCAAGTGCGTCGACGTCGCGTTTGTGTCAGGAACGCCAGGCCTAGATCGCATATTCTACGTGGGGCCTCACGTAGGCGTTCAGCATTTGCGGAAAGCTTGATCACTCGAAATTGCCGAAAGCCCTCCGTAAGAGTCCAAGATGTTGACTGACTCTTTTCGAGGCCCTTCCAGCCTGTCTCGAGCAGCCAAGGTCATCTTGCACGAACACCCCGAAGTCACTTTCCTGGGAAACACGTTGCAACTGCTGGTCCTCAAGTCGATATTTCTTGGTAAGTGGATGGCATATGCTCACGACTTTGCACTTCGCGACGTTGAACTGGAGTAGATTACCGGATGCCCACATATAGGTCCTGTCGATGTCGCTCTGCATTACCATCTGATCATCCGCTGTCTTGATGTCAAGCCGTTTTTTGACCTCATCTGCATCTGGTCAGGGTCCTTTGATGTGCTGCAGATGTACATCAACGCTTAGTTTAACGGACTGAGATGATTAAACATGTTAGATCCTTTTGTTCCTTCGATGGAGACGGCACAGTCCCTTCCTGACTGCTTTTCTGCATGAAAACCGTGAAACTACTGTTCTACATAGGAATCACACAAGGTACACCGAATCGTTTTCAACTGTGTCGTGTAATTTAGCTCCTTTCCAGTAGTTAGATGCAGTAGACTACTCGTCACCATATTTTTCCCACTTATTGCTTAAATCGAGCTGCAGTTTAGCCTCAATAACTTCTCGGCTGAACATGATTGCAGCTTGTCAATGCGACCCAGTAAACGTTTCACTTTGAGGTTGTTGGCGACCACTTTTATTTCCTAGTCCGGTGTAATGTGCCTAACGGTACCATGCGACCAGCATCCACTGTGCCACCTGAACACGCGTCCTTCGGTTTACTTTTCAGATTCCTCCATACTGTGGCAAATTGCGTTGCAATCCGGTATGACTGGTCGTTTCCTTTGTGCTCCAAGAAGTCGTTCCATTTATATGCTTTCGACCCACCCTCTCTTTCCAATTGTCTCTTACTGTATGGGTCTAAGCGTTTTCATTCGGAGAAGGCACAATCGTTCCCGATTTGGTAACGGACAGCAAATCCTCTAGTTTATTAACCACTAGTTTTCTAGAGAAACGATAAACGCGCGGTGCTGCTTTGAGCCCTCATGACTCGAACGTTTGCCAACAAGAAGGTACACTTGCTTCCGTTCACCAATCATTATATATATATATATATATATATATATATGGCGGCATCCAGTTTCGGATTTGCATGTCACTGTGGCCAGCCACAGGACGCCTGCGCCTACAGAGGGACAACGGAGGGCTTGCGCTGCACCACCCACAGCTTCATCCACCCACCCCATATCCAGTGTAAACCCGAAGGAATAAGACCGGGAGGCATGTGGATGAGAGCCAAGTTTCATCAACGGAGCAGGCCCACACTCTTTCACAGGCAAACACAATCACACTGCATTTGGGGAATCAAGCGCACACAAGGCGGTGGCTGGACCGTAATCCGCTCCACACTGAGTGCATGGAACCACACTTCGAGCTTAGCACGGCCGCAAGTGACGTGCACCCCGTCCCATCTTGCAACGACCAACTGTCGCCTAAAGTCAGTATGGACGATGTAGTGGGTAATAGACAGGTAGGCACCTAGTCAACATGCACATCAAGCGCAGCCACACCAGGGATATCAAACAACAGCCAATCACTTGAAACGACAAGATGAAATAAAATAACTCGAATAATGCATACAGATACGGCGGCAAAACTCTTCACTAAATGGGTCTATAAAATAAATTGGTTATGAACTAATCCGCGATAAATTAAAGAGGTCAGAAGATATATTTTAAGAAAATGCTATCTAAATGAACTACAATTAGCTTCAACAACATGTGCAAGTGTATAGAAGATAATTCAGGTAGCGAGTAATATGAGAAAGGGAGGCATGATGACAAAATTGCAAACCTACCACTTGAAATAAAGTGACCCAGCATGCAAGCACGCGGCTAGTAAATGGAATATAGCGTACCTACAAACGCTGCGCCGGTTCTACCTACGTTCTCTGCAGGATCCGTCGTCGCTTCGGTATTGGTCCCGATTGGCCTCGCTTATAACTCACTAGGCCTGCCTGACTCACGCACTCGCGACCGCATGTTCTACTGCACCATGCGCTCGAAGTCGATGGAGTACAACACATCGGTGCTTGCCGTTTCCACACTTGCCGCTTCTGCCCTGCTTGTATGAGGCCTTTCTCCTGCACTTCAACAACTGCCTTCGTGATTAGATCCCGCCATGCATGCCGATCAACCACCTTCGATTCCCATCACCTGCAATCAAGATTAGAACGTAAGAAGCTTACATTGATCATATCCTGGTAACGAACCTTCGGTTTCCTCACATGCCGTTTCCCAATACTCACCTGACGGTATAAGAGTTGTTTCGCTAAATCCGTCGGATCCATACGGCTCACATGACTGAGTCGCCTCAGGTGTCTCAGTAAAAGTATGCAGTCCACTGCACACATCCCACTTTGTCGCGACACTTCCGTGTCAGCAACTCTGTCGACCCAAACGATGCGGAAAATCCAGCGCAAACACTGCTGATGGAACCGCTCGAGACATCGCACATCCCGCCGGTACATCGTCCACGTTTCACTGCCGTATACAAGAACGGACAGTATCATGGATGTGTACACCATCAGCTTCGTGCCAATGGTAAACTAATGGTTGTTCCACAATGGGTACTCAAGCTTCCCGAATGCCGCCGCTGCCTTTGACAAGCGGATACGCAGCTCACTTTGTGTCTACTGATCAGTCGACAACACACTCCCAAGGTAGCTGAAGCGAGAGGTGGTTTCCAACACTTCAACACCAATGCTGATTTGCGGCAATATTGAAGATTGCACCTCTGGTCAAGGCTGAAAGAAACGCATTTTTGCTTGTGTTGATGGTGAGTCCGAATTTGGCCAGAGCACTAGTCATATGCTGCAACTCATCCGCGCTGTGTGCAAACAACGCACAGTCGTCGGTGAACAGCAACCTACGGATAGTTGTCTCACAGCCTAAGGTTCTCGCGCCGAAACCACGAATGTTCAGCAACCCACCACCAATAGGGTGCTCCACACGAACACCGTAAGCACAAGTGGCATCAAAAGCACAAGACATCACTGCATGAAGATATGTAGCAAACAGGGCTGAAGCTATGACACGGTCTTGCTTCGCACCAGAGACAACTGCGACGTCATCCGAGGTCTCTCCACTCAGCTGCACTCTCCCCCGGATACCACTGTGCAGACATTCAATTACACTTACAAACTTACGCGGGCAGCCAAACTTACCCAACACCAGCCATAATGCCTCGTGGTTCACCGTATCAAATGCCTTGGTGAAATCAACACAAAGCGAGTACAGTGGCTATTGTCGTTCTCCGCACTTCTGTAACTGATGACCATATCTATAATACTGCGACCCGAACGGAATCCACACTGCTCTTCCGCCACGTTAGGTTCCACAACCTGACTGACGAGGCGCTTGAGCAGAATTCGGGCAATCACCTTGCCTACACAACTCAGCAAGTTGATGCCACGATAATTCATACAACATTGCTTGCTACCTTTACCATGGTACACTGGTATCACATGGGCATCCTTCAGCTCAGGAGGCACCTCCTCCTCAATCCATACACTGCACCGGGTGGTGCAGCGCAGTCACCAACGCGGGTCCGCCGTGTTTCAATACTTCAGGCGAGATCCTGTCCGCCCCAGCACACTTGCCGTTTCGCAGCTGAGCAAGTGCTCTCTGCGTCTCATCTAGTGTCGGTGTGTCCGCCAGACTAGTCTTTACATCGTGCTGCTTGAGGCCGTTCAACGTAGGCCAGTCGATCTCTGAACGGTTGTTCCAGAGACAGTCAAAGTGATTTCGCCAGATCTGCATTGTGTCTGCAGTCTACGTGTAGGTAGCGCCTGAACTGCAATCGAACGGCGTCCTCAACGGCTCCAGTCTCGGTCCATATCCCGCTTTCAAGAAGTTAACAAATTCCTTGTGTTGGCGGCGTTCGGCGTAGCATTCCATCCGCTTCGCCTTCTCTGTCCACCATGCATATTTTATGCGACGGAACTCTCGGGTCAGTCGCCGTTAAAGTATACGGAACTGACTCTTCTGCTCCAAATCACTGAGGTCTGCCACATGTGCAGCAAATGCTGCATTCTTCCCCGACACCAATGCGTCAATCGTCGCATTGCTCTCATCAAACCAATCAGGCCGCTTACAGTTTGCGTGCCTGATGATCTCCTCAGCAACAGCTGCCACCTGGTCGCGAATGTGGTGCCACAGGTCGCCCACTGTGGCTATGCAGCCCACATCACAGGCGTGCAGCCATCGCCTTCTCCAGCTCAGTACGTTTCGCCACAGTACCGAGAGAGAGGATGTTAAATTTACGCCTCCGATTCACGGCGGCAGTGCCATACATAGATTTATAAAAACATAGGTACAGTTTGGTCCGCACCAATTTCTGATCGGTGCCACACTCAGCTCCACGCAGTACACGTGTCATGCGCACTTCACGCATATCACGCTGACGTACGACGACATAGTCGAGCAGGTGAGCGTGACCACTTCATGGGTGCGTCCAACTTGCTGTATCACTCGCACTCAGTGCAAACCGAGTGTTCGTGATCGTCAGGCCGTGATTGGCACACAGTGAGAGCAGCCTGTCACCGTTCGCATTCGCTGAACCAATGCCATGCACACCAATATCATCTGTCCACACCGATGCATCACACCCAACGCGCGCGTTGAAATCACCCAGCATAAATAGTCGGTCGCTCCTCGGCACAGACCGTATCACGGAGCGTAGCTGAGTGTAGAATTGATCCCGCGTGTCATTAAGATAACACATAGTCTGACCATACGTGCTAATAAAAATGGCGAAATTACCTCTTCCGAGTCGTAGGCGAACAGTCATTAATCGCGCGCTGATGCCGGTTGGTTCACCCACCAGCTGGCTATGGAGGCGATCGGATATTGCAAATCCAACCCCATGTTCACGTGGTGCTGAGGCGGCGTTGCCCACCCAGTGGAATGTGTAGCCAGCACCTGCTTCATGCAACTTACCTTGCTCAGCGAGCCGGGTTTTACTGAGCGCCGCAATATCGATGTGGTAACGGGCCAGCTCCATCGCGACCAGTGCAGTGCGTCGCTCCGGGCGCTCGTTGGAGTTCCGGTCCAGTAGTGTGCGCACGTTCCAGCACCCGATGCTGAGGGGTTTGCGCGCAGGCACATAATTACAGTGGTAGGCAATCGCATGCGAGATGGTCTTTATGCTTCGGAGGTTTGCTTTAGGGACTCCACCCGGAGCCTTTGGCCTAATAGCCTTACCCACAAGGCAGTGGGTGATTTGGAGATTTGCTTGACGGACACTGCCCGGAGCCTTTGGCTCAATAATCTGACCCACAAGGCAGTGGGGAGCAGATCCAGTTCGGGAATTTGATTGCAGAGACAGATTGGGATCTGCTTGAGGCCCGTCACACGCAGCCTTTGAGGTACTGGAAGGCTTTATATGTTTTGCCACCGTAGTAGCATACGCAGCTGCGACGATGGCCAGACGCAGTTGGGGTTTGGCGGGTTTGCACCAATATGACCAGGGGCTGCCTGGCTTGAGACGGGCAGTAGCAAACCACTGAGCACCCGGAGGTGCTCTCCCACCGTCAGAGACAATGCGTGGCGTTGGTGCTCTACGCCAATCAAGCTGTGTGCTTATAATCCGTAGACCTTTTGTCTCCCATGGCTAGGTTTTATGGGAAGAGGGCCATCGACCACTTCCTAACCCCCAAAGAGGATGGACTAGGAGACTGACAGGGCGCCCACACCTGATAGGAGAAGAACTCGGGTCCTCAACCAGAGCCTTCGATTAAATGTACACCCGAAAGGCAGCGGATCTAGCACATGGTCAGTTCACTGATTCAAGCGGATTGGTGTCCTGGATCTTAGCAGGGAGAAAGGCGAAACCCAGCCCCTACCCGGCGGTCGCCACGATGAGGCGTCCAGGACATGAGCCAATGGCGCAACAGTAGCAGCAGTGGGTAGATCATCTGTCAGGATCTGGCCACAACCAGCCTCAGCGCACCATGGGCCCTCCCGACATATATATATATATGCCCCATGTTGAGGCTGATGTTGCATTCTTGATGCTTCTTCACCGCAGTTGGGCTAAACCAACTTACACTTAAACTAGGTCTTTTTAAGCTGGCTAAATTTCATTCCGCTTTATTTGGTTTGTTCTGCCTCCCTGAATAATGTTCTATTAACTGGCCACGTTGCTTGCACTAATTGCGCTTATCTTCGGTAACTTTGTTGCGTTTGTAGCATTTTAAGTAACTTGTGGACATGTCTTACTTATCACGGATTTGTTGCTAACCAACTTACTTCATATGGTAATTTAGCGAAGAGTTATGCCACCGTATCTGTATGCATTATTGGATTTATTTTATTTCAGCTTGTCGTTTAAAGTGAATGGCTGTTGTTTGATATCCCTGGTATGGTTGCGCTTGATGTGTATGTTGACAAGGTGCCTACCTGTCTATTACCCACTACATCGTTCATACTGGCTCCAGGAGACAGTTGGTCGTTGCTGGAGGGGACGGGGTGCACGGTTCTTGTGGCCGTGCTAGGCTCAAAGAGCGGTTCCATGCACTCAGTGTGGAGCGGACTACGGTCCAGCCACCGCCTTGTGTGCGCTTGATTCCCCAAATACAGCGTGCTTGTGTTTGCCTGTGAAGGAGTGTGGGCCGGCTCCGTTGATGAAACGTGGTTCCCATCCGCATGCCTCCCGGTCTTATTCCTTCGGGTTTACACTGGATATGGGGTATGTGGTTGGAGCTGTGGGTGGTGCAGCGCAAGCCATCCATGGTCCCTCTGTAGGCGCAGGCGTCCTGTGGCTTGCCACAGTGACAGGCAAATCCGAAACCGGATGCCGCCAACCATATATATATATATATATATATATATATATATATGCGTGTTTGGCAGCATCCGGTTCCAGACTTACTTGTCACTGCGGTCTCCACGGCAACAGCCACAGTACGCCTGAGCCTACAGAGGGACCATGAGTGGTTTGCTCTGCACCATCTACCGTTCCATCCACACCCCCCATGTCCAGTGTAAATCCGAAGGAATAAGACCGGGAGGCGTGTGGACGGGGGTCACGTTTCATAAACGGAACCGGCTTGCACTCTTTCAACGTGCACAGTAGCAACATTCATGTCTATCTATGCAGCGAATCATGCGTACCAGAGGTACACAAGGCGGTGGCTGGACCGTAGTCCGATCCACACAGAATGGAACCGTTCTTTGAGCCTAACATGTCCACGAGGACCTTGCACCCGTCTCTCAGCAATGCTTTACTCTCCTGGAGCCAGTATAGACTGGGTGGAGGGTAATGGGAAGTACCATATCAGCCTTCATATCAAGCGCAACCACGCCGGAGATATCAAGCAATAGCCAAAACACCTGCAATGCAAGAAACCCAACACACATGCGATCGTATGAATCAACTGCAGCGATGCTGTAACACACGGATCACATCAACTGGCTTAGTGGCCTACGTTAGTAACTGGCATCGGAAGCAGCGAATTTACCAAGAGTTGCGCTGATGCGGATTACTGATTTAACTTAGTTATCTTCTATTAGATGTTGCTCCCGCGTACCGACTCTGCTGGCTTACTACGTTAGCTTGGCGTAAGCACTCGCAATCGCATCGGCTACAACACTATGCGCTCTACGTCGATGGGCAACCCACCATCGTCATATTTTGCTTCCACGACCTACGTTTCTTTCCCGCCTGCAGTAGTGACTTCTCATGCACCTGGGCAGTCATCCACTTGAAATGCTCTCGCCTTCGCTTTGCAGTAACTGAAATCAATATTAGTTCGTGACAAGCAAATTGATCATGTCTTGGTAACGTACTTTCGGTTTTCCCACGTGCATGTTCCCTGCATGCAGTTGGCCATAAAGCAGCTGTTTCGGTATCCGGGTCGAAACCATGCGGTAAACATGCCCGAGCTACCTCAGGTGGCTTAGCAGAAGGATGCAGTCCACTGCATACATTCTGCTGAGTCGGGGCTCCTCCGTATCTGCAACTCGATCACCCCCAGTCGTTGCGCCGATGGCGACGCACATTTGATGGAAGCGCTTTGGACATCGGCCATGCTTACTGTACATCGTCCACGTTTCACATCTGTACTGAAGTACGGATGGTACCATAGACCTGTATACCAGCGGCTTCGTTCCGACAGTGAGCTGGTGATTGCTCCACGCACGTTTTTCCAGCTAGCCACATCCTGCAGGCGCCTTCGATACGTGGCTGCGCAGCTCGCTAGTCATCTACAGGTCAGTGGACATTAGGCTGCCTGGGTAATAAAATATCGAAGTGGTTTCCAAAACCTCAGCAATAACGTGGTTTTGTGGCAAGCCCACAGATTTCACTTCTGATGTAAGCTGCAAAAGACAGATCGTCTTGCCTGTGTTGATGGTGAATCCCATTGTGGCCACTGTCGAAGTGAGCACCAAAGTCATGTGCTGCGACTCCTCCGCACTGTGTGCAAACAGCAACATGCGGATGGTCGTCTCACACACTAGGGTACTCGCACCGAAACGACGGATGTTCAGCAGTCCACCATCAATACGGTGCTCTACACGAACACCGTAATCAAAAACAGCATCAAAAGCACAAGACATCATTGCCTGAAGGTTAATAATAAACAAAGTAGGGGCTAAGACACAGCTTTGCTTCTCATCAGAGACAAAAGCAAAGTCATCCTAGGTTTGTCCACTCCGCCGCACCCTCGCTCGCATCCCACTGTGCAAAAATCCATGTAAGCTTACAAGATTACTCGGACTACCAGACCTACTCAACAACAGCCACAGTGTCTTGCGCTTCACCGCGTCAAACGCCTTGGTGTAGTCTACAAACATCGAATACAATGGCTGGTGTCAATCTCGCCTTTTTTGCAACTGACTGCCTCGAACACCATATTTATGGTGCTGTGGCCCGAATAAAATCCTCCTTGCTCCTCCGCCACGTTCGGTTCAACGACTTGAGTACCGAGGCGATTGAGCAGCATTCGGACGATCACCTTCCCCACACAACGCAGCAAGTTGATTCCATGATAATTGGTGGACTCTTGCTTATCTCCTATGCCCTCGTACAGTGGCAGCACAAGGGCAACTTTTAGCTCGGCCGGCACTTCCTCTTCAATCCACACGAGTTGCACCTACTGTTGCAGCGCATTTAGCAAGGCGGGTCCGTTGTGTTTCAATACTTTATGCGGGATCCCGTCGGCGCCCAGCTCACTTGCCGTTTCGCAGCTGAGCCAGTGTCCTGTGCGCCTCGTCCAGTATCGATGTGTCGGCAAGACACATCTTCACCTCATGCCGCTGCATCCCGTGCAAGGTACGCCAGTCAATTTCTGGACGGTTGTCGAAGTGACAGGCAACGTGTATTCGCCAGCTCTGCATTATGTCTACAGTCTGTGTGTATGCAGTGCCTGAAGTGACATCCAGCGACGTCCTCAGAGGCTTTCGGAGTAGCATTCCACCTGGTGCGCCTTCTTCGTCCACCATGCATTTTTGACGCGACGAATCTCTTGAGTTCATCGCTGTCGAATTTTGTGAAAATGACTCTCATCGCGGTTAGCCGGGTCCGCTATGTGTGCAGCGAATGCAGCATTCCTTGCCGACACTAATGCACCAGTGGTCACACTGTTGTCATCAAGCTAATCGGGTCACTTACAGTTTGCGCGCCCGATGGTTTCTTCGGCAGTATCCATCACATACTCACGAAGTTGGTGCCACAGGTCGCTCTCTGAGGTTATGCGTTCGACATCGCCAAGGCGAGTAACCACCGCCTATTTCAACGCGATGCTTTTCTCGATGGTACTTAAGTAACGGATGTTAACTTTGCACCGGCTCACAGCAGCTGAGCAATTCATGGATTTACAACGATATATGTACAACTTGGGATAAGTGCCACACTCAGCTCCAGGCAGTACACGTGTCAAGCGAACTTCGCGCATGTCATGCTGGCGTACGATGTGGTCGTCAAGCAGGTAAGCGTGACCACTCCGTGGGTGCGTCCAAGTAGCTATATCTCTCGCACCAATTGAAAACCGGGTATTAGTGATAGTCAGGCTGTGAATGGCGCACCGTGAGAGCAGTCGGTCCGCATTCCCATTGGCTTTGCCAATACCATACAGACCGATTACATCTGTCCACACAACAACATCACACTCAACGCCCGCGTTGAAATCATCTAGTAAGAAGAGTCGATCATTCCTCCGCACAGACCGTATCACGGAGTATAACCGAGTGTAAAACTGATCCCTCGTGTCATTAGGATAACACTTGGTGGGACCATATGTGCTGCTAAAAGTGGCAAACTTACGGCGTCCTAGACGCAGTCGTAGTGTCATCAAAGGGGCTGACGCCAGTCGGCTCCGTCACCAGATGGCCATTTAGGCGATCGGATAGTGCAAATCCGACCCCATCTTCAAATGTTGCTGAGGCAGCATTCTCCATCCGGTAGAGCGTGTAACCCGCACCAGCCTCATGCATTATGCCTTCGCCAGCAAGCCGAGTCTCGCTGAGTGTGGCAATATCGATCCCGTGGAGCGGGAGTTCCATAGCGGTCAGTGCGCTGCGTCGTTTGGCTCGCACACTCGTGTGTCTACCGAGTAGTGTGCACACCTCCCAGCACCCGGTGTTGGGTGCTTTGTGCGGAGACATGCGATTGCGGTGGCGGACCATCGCTCAAATGGTGACTTGTGTTGGAGGCAGTAGAGAGTTAGTTGAAATAGGGAAGGGGAGATTGTGTGCAAGGGAAGAAGAAAGAACCAAAGCGTCAGTGGTCGCAGGTTTTCGCTTATCCACCGCGCTGTATGCAGCAGATATGGCGACCCTTTTCATAAGCCTACGGCGTTATGCAGATGCAGCATGGGTTTATTATTAGTATTGACGCAAATCATATTTGGGTATTGGACTAGTACATTGCCATGGAGTCCAAACCTAACAAGAGAGCGACTCGGGTCCTCACCCAAAGCCTTCGATTAGATGTACACCCAAAAGGCAGCGGGGTATTCGCCATGAGTCAGTGAACCGACTCATGTTGAATTGTGTCCTGGCTCTTAGCTAGTTGAAAGCTATAACCGGCGGTCGCCCAGAGGAGAAGTCCAAGACATGAGTCCAAGGTACACATCGGGAGTAGGGGATCGAGGATTTGTCAGGATCTCTCCACTACAAGCCTCAGTGACCCCTGGACTCTCCCACATAAGGTCCTACATATCTTCATACTTACATGGTTGGCGGCATCCGCTTTCGGATTTGACTGTCACTGTGGC
>CALYDF020000399.1:0-15814 GCA_944474145.2 Dicrocoelium dendriticum
GTCACCAATTGTTAGGCAGAGCCTGAAATACAAGTCGGTAAGCAGTGACACGTAATACGTGTCAAATAAGACAGTATAGAAGTCGGAGGCAACTGAACCCAACGTATATTGTACAGGCTACAAGAGTAAGAAGCGAATCGGACAGAGCGAAAAACGTGCAGCGAGGTACTCACCAAAACGGTTTGTGACAACGGACTTGCAGTCAGTAAAACAAGTGGACGTTTCGAAGGTTAAAAAAACCATAAAATCCAATGTTGCCAGATACTGAAAGAGCTTGTTTTCCGGTGCACAACAGGTAACCAGCACGCCCGCATGCTGCGAAGAGCATTCGGGAGATTCGACCCATCAATTTTAGCAATGATACACCATTCCTACGTGCGCGTCCGCATGTTGAATACGCAATCCAAGCTTGGCAACCTTGGTTGGAGCGCGACCTAGGTGTTAGAAACATCACATCGAAGAGCAACAAATAATGTAAATTGCCTGCGCTATCACTCTTACCACCGAAGTCTGAATTTGCTGGGAATTTTCAGCGGACGCTACCGAAGGCTGCGTGGCAATCTCATATTAGCGTACGAGATACTGGCGACCCCAACCACGTATGCCGCCACTTGCTTAAGATTAGCCACAATACGCAGCTCGGGCTTAACTGCTTAAAATTGAAGGGACAATATAGCCGTTTGGGTGTCGAGGTAATTAATTTTCCCTTCGGGTTTTCCAGCCCTGTAACGCACTCCCAGACTCAGTGGTATCCTCCCCTACCTTGAACGTATTCAAAAAACGATTAGATGTTACACTTAGCTCCCAGCACTTTGTTACCCAAACTCCTCTATTGTGGATTACGCCAATCCCACGTTTCTACAGCATTTATGTGTCATATAGACACAAGTGAGCGATCATATTTTACTTTTCTCACTCACCCCAGTGTAGTTGTGAACGTTTAAGCGCGACGTTTTTTTAATTTTTCACTGTTATTTACCAAAATGTTCTTTTCGGCAGACGTTTGGTAGATGACACACATATATTTCGACTTCATAGTATTCACACCAACCATCCTACGGGACTTGTCAAACAGTTGCTTTTTTCCCGCGATAAATCATTGTTCATTGTCCGAAACATTTATTATATCAATGCAGTTGTTCATTCTCTAATCCATTTGGTTCAAAGATATTTCCCATGATCCGGATTCGCATGTTTAAAACACATATTCACCTGCAGAATAAATCATTTGCTTTATTTCGCGACAATCGGTTAAATTTAGAGAATTGTTATGATATATTAACACCTGGCGTAAACATTCACCCAGCCAATGTTTGACATCAAGTCTATAACAGACTGCCACATGTTTTATATTCATGAACGAAACACATCATCAACACTATAAACGCGGCTGACGCAAAACCGACGCTCTGTCACTTTGTAAGCATTCTAGGTGCAATTGTAAAGGATCGAGGAATATTAAATACTGCTCGATTGCTCCATGTGTGTTCTTTTTATCATCGGAAAAGCTATGAAGTACATCCAACGGTTTCTCAGAAAACTGCAAAACACTTTTCAATCACTCTGTGTTCCGTGTTGTAGTGGGTTTTCCCCGCACGCCTTATCACACACCAACTAAGCTTCACTCGTTCCAATCGAAATTACTAGCACTACCCGGTGGATCGCAAATCGTAGAAATTATTCAATCGCTTCATTACCTAAATCATCTTGCCGATTTCTTGCATTCCGTTCGGTAGTCACAGTTCCTTTTGTGTCTGCTATCTGAGCTTCTGTGTCTTCTTCCTCAACGTTTGCATCCGCTAGCTGACGGCATCGGCTGACCGATTCTCTCGGTCGGTGACAATCGATATACCCTGCATTTGTTACAATTGCGTCGCCCGGCCACCATCAGTTCCCTGCCCAGATTACAACTCACACCGGCAGTCACCCGACCGAGTGGCGTTTCGTCTACCGTGTGGTCTGAAACCAAGGTGCATTGAATAAAGTCAGAACAGGTTGGTTTTGTCACGTTCTAACTGTTGACACCTGGTTAGCTATGGCCCCACCGAAGTTCAAACGCACTCGCCTACCTAAGGACAATGTACCTTCTGTGCCACCGGCCAAAGGATTGAAATGTGGTGCCGTAAAACTACCACTAGACTGTTCTTCTCCGGCCTCTCAGCCCACATCTGAATTTAGCGTTAGATTCTGCTTCTTGTAATAAGAGCTCGACGAAATGAAGAAAGTTTTGGCCTTCTATGAACCTCTCAAACATCACTTACTTGCACTAGATTACATTAGCAACCCATCTGGTAAGTTTGATCATGTTCACCTTAAAAAGGCAGGGCAACCAATCGACTCCATCGCCTCAGAGGTACATGAAAGAAGCCATAGAGTAAAAAATGTGATCGATTTTGACATACCAGATTGATTCAGTTTGAACAAAGTAAAACGAATGTACTTACCGCTTATAACATGTCCGATGTTGTCTGTAAATATCTGCGACTGAAAAAGAAAACACCAGCCCATTGCTGTCCAGTCAATTTTACATTTTCAAGCGAAGAATCGCAGAGTTTTTATTGCACAGGCAACATCTCATTACTGCATGTACTCATTACGAAGATATGTTGATTAAGCCGGATCCTATGCGTCTGCAACGATCCCTCCTCAGAATTACATCGAAACCGCCGGAAAACGGTAACTGCTATGCTGAGAAACCGCACACAAATCCATATGAAAATGACACACCAACTGTGTCAACCGCAGTTACCAACCTGGATCTCGACAACTCGTACCTAGGGGCAGTAATATCAAATAACTCTGCCCCAACTTCTATCTCAACTCCTACCGTACGATAACCGCACTTAACATACTCCAGTACTCGTGACCGCGGCCTCATTGCTCCGACCTCAAACGGTTTAATCGCTACAGGAATTGTTAGATGTGACGAACAAGTGACTGTCGGAACCAAATAAAAAACCGGGCAACAGATACGAAGGTCATGTTGCACCCGCAGATTTGCGTGCTGATGTTGTAAACACAAATATCTCATCGACTGGTATTTACAGATAATGCGCAGATATGAGGAACTCAGTAACGCTCAAATCAGCATGTTAACAACTGCCTTGTCATCGCATCGCTACGCCTCACTTCGATTCTGTTAGAACTCACAGCAATTATCTTCTGGCTGCACCTACCTACCAACCTTTTCAGCCTCACATTTACAACAACCATAGATAGAGAAACGAAAATCAAAACGATGTTGAAAACCTGACAATACTTCCTGTCATGCGACATACCTATGCAGCACTTCAGAATCCATCCATTTACCTTAACCCTAATTTAGCGGAAGCGGGAATGGCTCCACACCCATTCCCACCACCAGCAGAGACAACCAATCTTGTTCCACTTTTGTGGCAGTTCATCCACATGTCACGGTTACCTCGATATCAGATAAACCCCAATCTTGCCTCGGGACATCAATCTTTTCAGAAACACACATGGTCTTAGTAGCGTGACCAATGCCCTTACACTTGAGCATTCTATCGGTGGCTTTATTTCCACCGCTCCCTTATTTAACTTCTTTTCCTGTCATTTATGATTCGCAATCTTTGAAGTACTCACAGAAAACGTTTTCTGCACACTACATTTTCACTTATACTAATTAACCCTAGATCCATAAAAAACAAGTTTCATTTTGTAAACTTGCTTACTCAGCTGAGCAACCTGCATCTAATCTTCGTCACCGAAACATGGTGCTCCCTTGATACGCTGGAAGCTACTTAAGTTATTCCTAACTACTCTCTATTTCGAAAGATCACAGCACAAAGAAAGCGGCCTTAGCATCGTATATCTCCATAGGCACTTCAGAGCGGAGTTCAGCGATGACCCACAGTTAAAAAATGTCCCAGAATCTCTATGGCTACCAGTCGCTGCAGCCTCGTCTACATTACTTCTCGGTTACATCTGCAACTCTCCGAAAGCGACAGTCAAAGATATCGGCTTTTGCTTTTGCATCGGTGTAACTTCATGGTCTAAATATAATTGCTGGTGATTTCAATTTATGGAATATTACTTAGTCACCAGAAACATCCTCATAGTTGCACAGATCTTTCTTTTCGACTATCACAGTTGGCGGCTGGGTTACCAGACCAAATAGGTCTGCCAACATGCTGGATTTAATCTTCACCATGGGGATTCCTGACGCACAAATTGACCTCTAAGACAACCTTCCGGTTAGTGACCACAATATTCCACGCCTTTTCATCCACTTTGAAATGAATACCAAAATCGACTCAACTACCCAGCACATTATACGAAGGATTGACTGGGAGCATTTCGGAAAGCAGATACGGTCCTCTAATGGAGATGATTTTTTCTCTCCACTAACGCCCATATTGCAGTGGAACATTTATACCACCAGATCAATCGCATCCTAACTGTAAATGTGGCGCATAATATACGTGCCACTCCTTGTCCCATGAATGTAAGCGGCAGTTTGAGTGACTTGAAAATGAGAAAACTACTCGGGAAATTGAGAAAAACTAGACACTTCTCAATAGTATTACAGCTGCACGCATCCACCGCCTGTAGCGAGCGCTCACAAATGAAACGGATTAAAAAGGAAGAGCAGAAGGCCTTGCAGAGGACTTGCAAAGGAAAGGAACTGGCCAAATTACAACGTCGAAAAACTAACAATCGAATTTCTTTGAGTACAGAACTTATTGACGAGGAGGGTGGCCATCTTAACGACCCACCTACTATTTGTGAAGCGTTTAGCAATTTATTTGCTGCTTCCATTAACGTAGTAACCGACTCTATACCTTACTGCCCGGAACTTACAACAAGCAGCATAGCTAAGGTTGAGATTTCTTTTTCTACCATCCAACTGGCTAAGAAGTCCATCAAACCATCGCTCAAACCAGACACTAATGGCATCCCCCATCAGTTACTAAACTTGGTGGACCAGACATACCACTTCTTTTACTGGATATGTTCACTTGTCCGTAGAACCTAGTTACTTTCCGAGTCAGTGTAAAACATTGTTTATCCTTCCTTGTTATAAAGGGGCCCAAACAGCACGTCACTAATTATCGACCTATCCATCATACTCCCGTCATCGCTAGATTGTTCGGAAACTTAGTTAAAAGTAAAACCAAGGACTATATTCATCGTCATGGGCTACTTAACAAATCCCAGCATTGGTTCCTCGACAAACGTTCCTGTACAACGTGCCAGTTGCACTACCTGGATTACATCACAGAAGGCAATGATTCGAAATATGCAGTTATGATACTGTTCCTGTATATGCAGATCGCATTCGACAGAGTGTCCCGAAAGCGACTACTGAAAAGAATCCAGTCGTTTGGAATCAGAGACCCACTATTTGGTTGGTTGACATCATACCTAAATTGGTGTTACCAGATAGTCACTCTGGGTAATCAGATCTCCTCCGCACGTCCAATCACTAATGGTGTCATCCAAGGGAGTGTGTTTGATCTTTCGCCTTTCCTACTTATATTAACCATATCACGTGTTCATGAAACATGGCAGGCCACTTTTGTTCGCGGATGACATTAAGATGGTTTATAAATTCCGACTAGACCAACTCAATAGCGCAATGCTGTTCGTTCAAAAAGGTTCAATTCACTTGAGAAATGGTGCAACACATGGATGTTAAATTTCTCAGCTAGTAAACCATGCATTATGTCACACGGCTGTTTAATCCCTGAAGAGTCTGTTAAACTGAATAATGAACGTATCTGTGTGAAACTATCCAATTAATCCAGGCATCCGAAACTTTTCAAACTTCAATTTCTCAGAGCAAGCTGAGTATCAAATAGTACGTGCCAAACGCTCTGTGGCTAACATATGCCATAAAATCTATGTAACCCCTGCCAGACTCGAGCTTTTCAAAATACTTACTCTACCCAGCCTTGAGTACTGCAACATCATCTATGAGAAACTTGGAATGGGTGACAGGAAAGCATTGGAAAACCTGCACAGATCATTCAATAAGCGCTTGTTCGGTAAATAAACCATCTTGAGTTCTACGGAGCGCTGTCAGCAGCCTAAGCTCGAGCCCCTTTGATTGCGACGACTGAAACATAACCTGATGCTGATACGCAATCTCCTGAATCAAAAGATATACTCCAATCTGTATCTACTTAAAATTCAACATAACTTCACTCGGAATATACGCAACAAAACCTGTACATTATGTGTGCCGAGAACCAGGACAGCTATTCGATCAAACGGCTTCTTCGTCAGAGAAGCTGTCGTGTGGAATAGCCTACCAGCCACAATCAGGTCTTGCACAAATGCAAAAGCATTCCACATTCAGCTTAGCAAATTCCTTGACCAGAACTCGATAATGACCTTGTTTCCATCGGGTAAATCACCACAGCCCTTCTTTCAAGTTGGACCAAGGAATATATTATCAATGATTAAAGATGGTAAAAAGAACTCAGCGACAACAAAGAGTTATGTGATTCCAAATTAGTTTGATTTCAGATATCTCACTCATGCATGAGCATGATAATTATTGTACCCATTATCTGTCCACAATCCAAGGACAGCATCTCGTACAATCAGGAAATATACGTATTCTTATAAGCACACAGATACTGCGGATTGCATCTCGCTATTTACAATTGATGTCAGCGTGTCGAAATAAAGTCTTCGTTAGGTGACAATAAGAGGACAAGGTATTCCAACAAATGAAATATAAATGGCATTTTGCTTAATTTTATTACATTTATACTCATTAATTTGGAAGATTGACAAGGAAACTAAAACGTGTATTCTACATAATTACAACGTGGCTGCTCTCCAGTTTTGCTTTCGATATACAAAGATTTTCACATAAGTAGTGTCGACCGATTGACTTACACCACGTTGTTTTACTAAGATAATCCAAAAAATGCAATAAATTACAGAATGATATCTATAGTATGTGCCATCATAAGATGTGACAAGTATATATTTCTTCTTTCGTTCTGTCTCAGCTATTCAATGATGAAGAACTTTCCGATCACAGACGAAAGGTCAACTAGGCTTTGATAGTGCCCAAGCGGTGTCCTTAACTTTTCGGTGTATACGCAAATTCTGTAGTTCAGAGATGCTGTAAATGACCTCCTTGGTTCCACAAGGTGAGTAAGTAAGGAAAATCTACATTAAGTTTACTACATAGATTGATGGTCCTGAACACCGTTTATTGTGTAAGTAACAGCTCTCCTTATCGTACAAGTATTGTTCCAGTGATTTTAACAGCGCAGTCAACCGCTAGTTATACCAAAACAAAACGGCTCAGTTGTCAACATGCATAAGGGACAATATGCAAGAGCGGATAAAAAGATTTATTCCCTGTGGATAAGTTTAGCGTTGGTAGAATCAAATAAACATTCGCCAGCCAAGTCCTCTTTTATAAGCCGTGTGAGGGGCGGTAACGAGTGTGGGGACACTGTGGCCGGTGAACCGCTGTGTCAAACCGGTTCCGTAAAGGATCTATGCATACTCGCACGCTGGGATCTGTTGTCTGTTGACAATGAGAACAGACTGAACGCAAACGGACTACGCCTGTTTTGGGTAGTTAAACGCAGCTTCTGCACTTGGTCTGTAGGGATTGCCACCCATCTTTTCTCTTTCATGGTAAGACCGGTGCTTGAATAGGGCTCACCCTTCTATTGTCCGATCACATTAGGTAAGGTGCATGGATTGGAACGAATCCGGGAGTATGTCGTACGAGAAACGATATAGGAGATTAGGGCTTTATACCCTGTTATGGTGTCGGCTTTGCGTTGATCTTATTACGACGCACCGAGGACCTTGGTATGCTATCGCTTCTCCATGAAACTTACCGGGAGGCTCAACTGAGAAATTGTCTCAGCCCTCGGTCAGGCAAGCCTATCAAGATGCTCTGCGTACCGAAATTTCGCTGTCTTGTCCTAATGACACTGAGTTTCAGTGGAATGTGATCTCGGCCGCCATGCATGACGCAGGAGCATTTGCTTGTGGCACTATCCATCGTCACCGCATCAGTCACTGGATATCCGAGAGCTCTGTGAGCCTGTTGGAATCCAGAAGACACCTCCCGGCTGGCTCTGAGCACAATGTGACCAGAAGGGGTATGAGGCGCGAACTAAAGCAGAGCCTACATGCAGACAAGGAAGCCTGGTGGATCAGTAGGGCTCAAGAAATGGAGGAGGCAGGAGCAGAAGGAAATTACAGCAAGCTATTCCATTTGATCCGCACCATTGGTCCCAGGAAACCAGGTGTTAGTGAGACAACCAGAGACAGCGCGGGTGCACTGATACACAATAAGGAGCACCGTATGGCTTGTTGGGCGGAAGACTTTCAAGATTAGTTCAGCTGGCCCCCTGCTCCTGGACCCCTTCTTACTCAGGTGAGGCAGGACGAGCCATTGACGGTTGGTTTAAAGCCTCCGTCGGAGGCCAAATGCGAAATGCGATCACAGCCCTCAATGGTTTTCGTGCTGCTGGCCCGGATTCCCTCCCACCTGCACTATTTAAGGATAGAAGTGAAGTCCTATGCAAAGCCCAGAGGTATTAGCCTAACGCCAGTTGTGACAAAATTACTGGCCTCGATTATCGTTCGACGCCTCACTGCAGAACGGGAATCTCGGATTAGAGAAAACAGGCCGGTTTTCGCCCATATATTCACTTTGCGGCAGATGCTGGAACAGCGTCGTGCATGCCGCAGACCGACAATAGCTGTGTTCCTTGATTTCAAGAGTGCGTTCGATACACTCGATCGATCCAATCTGTTTGAAATACTTGCGTGGAAAAATGTTCCCACAATATATGTGAACATACTTCGTGCTCTATACTCGAACACTAGAGGCCGCATCAGGGTCTATGGTGCGTTATCGGATAGCTTTTCGACTACAAGTGGCGTTCGTCAGGGTTGTCCGATTTCCCCGTTTTTGTTCAATTTCGTCGTGGATTCTATCATGGAGAGTTCCCTTGCGGAATCTCATGATGTAGGCGTTGAAGTGCTGCCTGGTGAAAGGTTAGTTGATCTGGATTATGCGGATAATATCGCCTTGCTTTTTGTTGATGTTGTGGTGGCACAACCAACCCTGGATATCCTGTCTAGAGTGGTCACATTATTAGGTATGCGCTTTGCACCTGCAAAGTGCAGTGTCGCTGTAGGACCACTTTATGACTCCCTGACCCTTACTAACGAGGAACTCGAGGTGGTTAATCATTTCACTTATCTTGGCAGCTGCATCAGCAACGATGAGCGCATAGAAACTGACGTCAGCCCACGCATTGCATAGGCCAGAGCTGTCTTCTTGAACCTGCGTCATCTTTGGCGACAGAAGGGAGTTTCGCTTCATCTGAAAGGCCGTGTATATAAGGCCACAGTGAGGGCCGTTCTGCTCTATGGTAGTGAGACTTGGCCCCTTCGGTCCGAAGATTTAAGGCGCCTTCAAATTTTTCATCCTCGTTGTCTGCGAAGCGTTGCTGGTGTCGGATGGGAACAGCATGTACGCAAAGATGATGTATGTAGGCGAGTATTAGGTTGTGATAATTATGCTAGCTCCCTTGAACAACAGATACCACTGAATAAGTTGCGTTGGCTCGGGCACGTGATACGTATGCCTGGTCACCGCTTACCTAGGAGGGCCTTGTTTAGTCTGCCAGGTGTAGGGTGGCGCAAGGCTCGAGGTGGACAGAAGTTGACTTGGCAGCTGGAAATGTAGTTATTGATGATCAAACTGGGTGCCGTTGGTCCCGGTCGTCTTCCTGGCTGGAGTCCACGTGACTCGCCTTGTGCTTGGCTCGGTCATGGCTCGCAGCCGACACCAGTGACGTGTCTGCTGCCGTCTCCTAGTCGGATTGCCTGTTTATCTGCAGGGTAATGGCTGATTATGACGCGTGGCAGTGAAAGCCGCAAGGAAGCTGTCTCGCCGATGCCGCCTTATCTTTGCACGATAGCCACACAAGGTGCAGGTGCTTTCACCCTGAATGTTTGCTTAGAGCATTAAGATTTTCAGGTAAGTCCCCCTTCTCTCCCTTTTATTATCCTTTATTTCATAGGTCCTCATGGTTGTATGGCAGCGAAGCATCAGTTCAAAGGGCTGATGTATTGCTGTTGTAGATGATGATGATGAAGACCGCTTCTGCACGTCCGCGCGCCAAGCAGCACGCGCAGACACGGGTATAAACCAGCGGTACCGGATTTAAAGCACATCGCCCACGCTCTATGCTTCGAGTGTTGAGTTATGAAATCTTGGAACGAATTGCCGGGAACGCTGGTCGAGGCAAAATCGTTATCGGAATTTAACCGCTTCTTTGACGCCCACTTTGCTGACTACAGGTTTAGGGAGTTTGTCGCACCCGGAGAAGATGTTGCTACCAAGCAGGAGCAAGCGATGTGATTCCGTGCTTGTATCCGGTACACCTAAGATGGAGCAATAATTATTTTTATCTTCTCAATCCCTATTCTCAGTATTCAGCATTCAGTTAGGAAGACCCCACCATTGGATTACAGTGTATTTTAGTAAACATCTTGGTGTATTTGACTTTATTCGCATCCACAATTTTCCAACATATTCGACGAGAAAGCACCCGCTTGGAGTTTGGCCGTTTGGAAAATCAAAGGGACAATTCACACGTTGTCAATTCCGAAAACAGGATTATTGAGAAAGGAAGATTAAGGATTTTATTATGAGATAAAGCACAGAATGTTCTAGGTTTCATGCTTATGGAAATATTAGCGGTCGTAAATGCTATCCAAACTATATTTTTGGTTTGGACGTTTCATCACTGACCTCTCAGTATACTCATGTCAATTCATGCAACAGGTGCTGAAGCATTTGTATCCATTACGATCGAAATCACGTCAGATATCCACTAAAAATTGTGCACTGGTATACGCGTGTATTACAGTAACTGTGTGCTCTTCTTCCTGTTTTGACGTTGTTCGGTGTTGACGGTAAAGCGTCTGCCGTTTACGCAAAACGTTTATCATTGAAAATTGGACTGCTTATATTTCGATGCTTTATTGTCAGTGCGGCATCCAGAATGTAGTAAACACAGTAAACGGTTGGCACTAAAAACGGCTCAGCTGCATCCATTTGTCGAAAGCTAGGAGTGCTTCTACAATGGTGTTTAACAGAAAATGCTTCAAATCAATTAAATTAAATTAAACGTTTTATTCCTCAGCAGTGCGAGGCACAGACTAATTGGGTGGTCTTATGAACATGTACAACGTGATCGCATAATATAGTTAATTATTCGTCTTTTGATCAGTGGCTCCCATATGGGTTTTTGAAGTGATTAGCAGTTTGGAAAAAGTGTAGAGATAAAGAAACTGGGAACAATGATAAATGTACATTTCACGGGAAGTTCAAGTAAAGTAATACGGTCATTCATGGAACTGTCCCCAGGGGACTTGCTTCCAGCAGGGTATTTCCACGATGGGTTTCACCCGCACTTCCATGCTCCAATTGGCTCTGTGCCTGTGTGGCAAGATAGTAAATAGGCCATCAGAACTAGGTATCAATTGTCTTTTTTTAGGGCTATTTTATGCATACATTATAGGCGATGAAGCCTCAGCCCGTTCTGTCATGCGCAACAATCAAGTATGGCACTTTTTTGTTTTAAGCCAGCGAGTCAGTAGTAATATGATTTGCATGGGTATACTTTTTATTTTGGAAGCTGTAATCCGTCACCACAAGAGATCAGCCCAGTCATGACCAAGGGTAAAAGAAAAAAGAAGATAAAGCATGAGGAATTTTAAAACATAATGATGAATACAAACGCTTGCCGATAGGCCAATCACAATTTGATGGAAAATCTTGGCGAATGACGACGATGGTGCAGAGACATCAGCTTGAAAGGCATAGAGCCTCTACGAACCAGTGTGTCAAAGGAGAAAACAGAATTAGTTAGACGGATTGATAGGAGTAAGGTCGTTCTCAAATATATACTCAAGAATGCAATTATATGTAGGTAATCTTATATTATTGAAACGAATAGAGGATATGGTGACTTTCATACGTATCCAGGACCTTTCTCATACAAATCATCTAGAGTCATCGTTTGGCTTAGTGTTGACCAGATGTTTGCAACAGTCAGGTGAATAATAATCATGCGTCGGAATTGTGGATAGGTAGTGCAGTTTCTAACACTCGATGGAAGTTTGTTCCATATTAACGCATATTTTACAGAGAAAAATTTTGAGCGGAGCTTTGTGCGAGACTTTGGTATTTTCACTGTGCGCTCGCTGTTTCTTAGTTCATAGCGCATACGAGTCTGAAACTCGAGTTTTGGCTGAGCAGTGAAGGTCAATCCGAATAGTAAGCGGAATAAAAAGCACAGCTTAAGTTTGAGTCTGCGTAGCCATAGCGGCTCCAGATTTAGCGCCTCCCAACGCTCACGGTATGTCATAGTATTAGGCATGTTCAAAAACCTTTTTGTGAATGATCGTTGAATGTTTTCTAGTGCTATAATATGCACTTTTCTCAGATTACTATGCACTATTGTACAGTAATCAAGCTTCGGCCTAACACATATTTTAAAGGCTTGAAGCCTGGAATCCCTCAAAATAAGAGTTCGACTTATATAGGCGATCACTTTTCTGGCAGCAGCCTGCAAGAATATAACATGCTCTAAAAAATTAAACGAGGCAGAATATCTTAGATCAAGTTCTCGGACTGCGCCACCCACAGAAATAGGGGTATCGTTTAAGGTAAGGTAGTTCAGAGAAGGGCCACAGCCGTGGTACAATAGATTACTCTTGTCCGTGGCAAAGTACAGCTTCCAGGAGTTACTCCAGAGCTCCAATGCGGACAAGTCAGACTGAATATAGGCTAAGTTAGGACTACATTGCCCAGGGGCGGAACAATACACAATTTTAACATCATCAGCGAAGATGAACGGCTTCCCATACGATATTTCATCAAGGTGGTCGTTGAAATAGATTAAGAATAAAAGCGGGCCTAGCACGCTACCTTGAATCACTCCACTAGAGATTGTAGTGGCTTCAGATGTATAGTTACCAATTTTGACTACTTGCTTTCTACCCTCGAGGTAGGAAGACAACCAGTCTAAAGGCGAATTTGTGATACCATAGGATATAAGCTTCCGCAACAATAAATTGTGTGGGACACGGTCAAAAGCCTTTTGGATGTCAAGAAATATTACGATGATGGCACTTCCGGCGTCTCTTGCTCTAGTCACATAATCAAGGTAATCTAACTGGCAGGTAGTGCACGACCTACCTTTCAAAAAACCGTGCTGATATTTACTGAGAAGGCTCATAGTAATGTTTTCTGGGTCCCATTTAATTCCGCAACTTAATACAGTTGACTAAGCATAGTTACAAATAAATAATATATAGCGGTATAAAAATGTAAGTTAGGATATCCAGCCTGAAACCCTGAACTTTTGCCATATGACCTGGACCTTTCAGCGAGAGCAGTAAATTTTTTTGTCCGGAAGTGGACATTGATTGAAATAGGAAAACTAGGATGAACTGTTTACTAAATACCTTAAGCATCCTACAAATATAATAATCGTTCTACCTTTTCATTAATATATGGCATGGGAATAATTAAGTGTATAGCTTTCTCCTACAAATTAATCGGAACCCTGCCGACAGCTTTTACGTTTATATCATGCTTGATTATGTTACATGCCACACCATAATAAGGTACAGGAAATTCGGTCAAGCAGCCTGTATTTAGTAACAAGTTGAGTCCCAAACAAAAACTCATTATAAAAGAAGAGAATGACTCGTGCTATATAGACAGATCTAAACTTTACTGGTAATTTCTTCTTATCCTATGAGCCACGTTGCTGCATGTTTTGTGATAACTGGTACAATGCTATGTTGTCGCAATATGATAACGATGCATTAACTAGCTAACCGTATTTGCTAAAAATCTGCTCAGTTGCATCCCGTGTGTATCTGTTACATGGTTTTTAATTTCGTGCTCAAGGCATAAGCCGACAATATTGTTGCTTCCATAGAATTTTCTTTATCTGCGTAAATCAGTCACGATTCATGTTTACGCGAACAAGCGTTTTATAATAATAATAGTAATAATAATAAGGAAACATACTTAAACGTGATGCGTTGAACAATATGAATTGAATACTTTTGATATAGATTCAAAAGCTGTTATGATACCCTGACAAAATACACGGATATGTGAAGAGGAAATTACATCCTGCAATGTTTAATATATACGTTGGAATCAGAAAATGGTGCTATTTATTTTCGTAATGCACACCAACTAATATATTATAGCTTGTATCATTATAACAACTATCAAAACATGGATATGCGAGCTAGAAATTAAAAGATTTTGTTAGTTAAACCTCAAGTCTATCAATTCCACAGCCTTCAAATCTCTACTTTAGATCTTCCGAAAACTTTCGTCACTCGATTTCATGGTCGTTTACAAGCCTTGCACTAATGTAAATGTGTTTCCATTTTGCTAAGCAATAACTATTAAAAATACCAAACATAAGATTTGCCCAAATATTTGGCCTTTTTCCGATTTACGCTCATTAGTACGCTCTTTGAATGAATACACCAGCGATGTATATAAATAAATAAATAACTTATCTATTCCTGACCATGCGAGAAGCTGTTCATTTGTGGGAATATATCAAATAACGTTGCATCATTTTATGCCCTTGTTAATAAATGCAAAAATAAACATTGGCGAAAATTTCAAGTTTAGTTAAAAAAGCACTCAGAATCGTTCTGCTATATTTTTCTGTCATTGAAACAGGGTCCTCCACAATCAAATGACAGAAGTAGGGGCGGAGGAATAAATGAAATGAAAGGAAAGATGTTATGGTCTAAAACGTTAGATGTATGTAGTTTGAAAATTTATTCAAGTACAACAGATTACATTCTAGGGGCCACTATCTAAAGATCGTGATGTCCCGAACATAATAATCACGTTCTGGTCGAATTATTGCTTCCTAATCGCAAGTTTGAAATTGCGCAGTATGAAACGTATTCTTTTACCTCACAGGAGTTTGTTACGAATATTTGAGTGTTAGAATAGAAAGAAACTTTCTTTGATTCTCGTAGTATCT
This sequence comes from Dicrocoelium dendriticum, assembly GCA_944474145.2. NCBI lineage: Eukaryota > Metazoa > Platyhelminthes > Trematoda > Plagiorchiida > Dicrocoeliidae > Dicrocoelium > Dicrocoelium dendriticum. The sequence goes on from CALYDF020000399.1 coordinate 15,066, forward strand.
TTTATAATCACACTAACGTCACGGTTTTTATCTCTGCTGTTAAAAATGTATGAAAGCCGTTGTCAAGACGGCTAAATTTATGTTTTATGATTCTGGAAAGGAAACATAGGTTCAGCTTCATTCTCAGAAGCCAGACTAAATCCAATCTAATTTCATTACATGGATCTATGTATTTCCGCTTCGAGGAACATTCACATAGCGTTTTTGTGATGCGGCTCTGGATCCTCTCAAGCACATGCTGTTCAGATTTTTGCGATTTGGATTACAAAAATACCATTATTTCATACAATACATGTGCATGTTAAGCCATTTGCGAGATTACATGAGGTAAAATTTATTTCATATGTGTCCGACGATCTTCAGGACTTTCGAAACGTGAAAGTCACAATGTCTAGCAAATTTAAACGTGACTGAATACCTCATGCCCAAGAAGCGAATTGCCTTTGTGACGGGAGTATACACTCGAACGAATGTGCGGTGCCAGCCCAGCAAGGAAGCCGTTAGGCTGCCGCAAGCAAAGGCGGCAACCGATTGGACGTTCACACGTTTCTCGCATGCACGCTGATTGGCCAACAGTAGACGCATTGGAGTGAGTTTGTTTGACTGAATCAAAGGAAAAATGTCATGCATCAACAAAGGTCGTTAATTATGGATCCAACCAGCTGTATATACCGATATGTTTCACTCGCCGTCTGTCTCCGTTTTCGCCTGGTCCTGTTGTTTGCAGAATATACGTTTCGTCCCTGAAG
>CALYDF020000400.1:0-15946 GCA_944474145.2 Dicrocoelium dendriticum
ATTGACCACTTCCTAACCTCCGAAGCGAATGGACTAGGATACTGGGAGGGTGCCCAATCTTGGCAGGAGAACGACTCAGGTCCTCAGCCAAAGACTTCTAATAAATGAACACCAGAAAGGCAGCAGGTCTAGCATCTGGTCAGTTCACTAACTCATGCGGATTGGTGTCCTGGATCTTAGCAGGGAGAAGGGCGAAACCCAACTCCCACCCAGCGGTCGCCACGTGGAGGCGCCCAGGACATGAGACTATGGCGCAACAGTAGCAGCAGTGGGTAGACCATCTGCCAGGATCTAGCCACCACCAGCCTCAGCGCACCATAGGCTCTCCCGCCGGTATATATATATATACAGCTATATATATGCATATATATTTATATGCAGGTATATACAAACACCAAAAATACCAGCCAGGACGAGCGTCGAATAAGTGCGTGCGAAACGGGGTCATCAAATTGTAGGACTAGCTAATACTAGTCCAAGGGGGTGCGCAAAATAAAGCGCGGATATCCGAAAGCAATTGGAGTCGGACCTAGCGTACTGCATTCGATGGGAGGACAGACAAGCGTTGAGCCGTTTGTAAAGAAGTTTAAACAAAGTCGGAAGGACGTACAATAAGTCAGCAATTAAACTGTACAAAGTAGATAGAAGTTACAATATAGGCGCAAACAAATCCATTTGGTTCCGCGTTAGTGGGGCAGTACCAACTCTAAATCTGGGGATTGAACATGCTCGAACATGAGGGATTGTTATGCCTCATGTGTTGCTGCATACTATTGTGTAGCTCCCTGATTAATTTCGAGCTATTTCTCTCCAAGTTTAAGTTTTGAATCAAGTGCCAGCTGTGTTCATTCAGGTGGCAATGTTAATTAGTACTATACTATCACACCGGCTACTTCCTTCGTTGTTTTCCTGGTAATATCTGTTTTAGCACCCTAAGCAAAGTGTTAAGCTAAATAAAGAGTACGATAGTTAGAGAAACTAGTGGGAGCTGGTTGTTCACCCGCCATTGCGCATAACCCATGAAAGGCTTTGGAGCCAGCTAAAAGATAAATAACACTCGGGCGGCCAAAGGTAAGAAAAGTGGTGGCCGAAAGTTTCTGGTGGTCCAGCCAGCCAGTGTGACAGAGGCAGCTCTGGCGTTGGTTAGCTTTCGTGCCAGTGAAATGGAATCTGGAAATGCGAGTGACTTACTTGCAAAAGTAGTTAAAGAAGGGGAGCTGTTTTGCATTATGCCTGTCTTCTAGTGTTGCTAATAGTGAAAGGCATATGTATGCCAGTTAAAGATAAGTATATGACGCCAAAAGAGGATAAGCGGAGAGAAAATATGTCTGGCTATCTGCACGGTTGCTCATGAGCGAGTCAGTATTATGCCAGATCTGCATTATATCTGCATTCCTTGTGCAGTTAGCGCCTGAGCTACCATCCATTAGCGTCCTCAGCGGCACCAACCTCGTTCAATACACCGTCTTTCAAGTCAAAACATTTCTTGTGATGGCGGCGTTGGGCGTAGCATCCCATCTGCTTCGTCTTCTCTGTCCACCGTGAATTTTTAATGCAAGGCACCTCAAGAGTTAGCCGCTGTCGATATCTTCGAAACTGACTATTTTTCTTCAAGTCACTGAGGTCTGACACATGTGCAGCAAATGCTGCATTCTTCTCTGACACCACTGCGCCAATCGCCGCACTGTCCTCATCAAACCAATCAGGCCTCTTACAGTTTGCGCGCCCGATGGTCTCCTCCGCAGCAGCTGTCACCTGGTCGCGAATGTGGTGCCACAGGTCGCCCACTGTGGTTATACAGTCCACATCACCACACAGGCGTGCAGCCATCGCCTTCTCCAGCTCAGTACGTTTCGCCACAGTACCGAGGGGGAGAATGTTAAATTTACGCCGATTCACGGCGGGAGTGCAATACATAGATTTAAGCAATATGTACGGTTTGGTCCCCACCAATTTATCATTAGTGCCACAATCAGCTCCACGCAGTACACGAGTCATGCGCACTTCACGCTTTTCATGCTGACGGATGATGATATAGTCGAACAGGTAAGCGTGACCACTCCGTGGGTGCGTCCAAGTTGCTATGTCACTCGCACTCAGTGCAACCCGAGTGTTCCTGGTCGTCAGGCTGTGAGTGGCACACAGTGAGCGCAGCCTGTTCCCGTTCGCATTCGCTGAACCAATGCCATGTAGACCGATAACGTCTGTCTACTCTGAAGCATCACGCCCAACGCACGCTTTGTAATCACCCAGCAGAAATAGTCGGTCGCTCCTCGGCACAAACCGTATCACGGAGGATAGCTGAGTTTAGAATGGAGCACGCGTGTCATCAGTATAGCACATGGTCGGACTGTACCTGCTTAGAAAGGTGGCAAACTTACCTCTTCCGAGTCGTAGGCGAACAGTCATCAGTAGCGCGCTGATGCCAGTTGGTTCAGTTAACAGCGAGCCTTGGAGACGACCGGATATTGCAAATCCGACCCAAGGATCAGGTGGTGCTGAGGCGGCGTTGCGCAACCAGTAGAATGTGTAGCCAGCACCTGCTTCATGCAACTTACCTTGCTCAGCTAGCCAGGTTTTATTGCGTGCAGCAATTTCCAGCTAGCTCGCGACGCCACTGTTGTATCTACACGTACACTAGTCGCCTGCACGCAGGGTCTTGAACATGCACGACCAAAGCCCCGAACGAGGAAGCAGAACTCTACTGATACGCAACACACTTCTATTCATGCCAACGGTACATACACTCAGTATATTCAAAACAACCCTGGTATTGATCGCGAACGGCCAGGCATCCAATCACGAGCTGCGAAGTGCGGTCTTGGTAAGGCCAGCGCGTATGCGCTGCCACACAGCGCACCAGTTCCATTGCGACCAGTGCAATGCATCGTTCCCGGCGCACACTCGAGTTTCGGTCCGATACCGAAAAAGAAATAAATAGCTATATTTCTAGACTGACTGGCCGCTGTACCAAAAAAGGTTCAAATCAATCTTTACGTTGATCATATGCTCTTGCATGGACGTAGGCAAATACCATTATATGTTTCTAGTTAGCCATTGCAAATGCATTGGCATTGTTTGGTGTACAGCTGCTGGGGTCGCAGGAGCTCAAATTGAAGTGTTTCTGGTTGTTTCGGGCGATATTGAGCACCTTGTTCTTTTATTGTGAACGTTACGCAGAGCGGTAGTTGTGCCGTTTATCTGTGGAACAGGATCCAATTCACCACAAGTTCAAGTTAACTTAATTGGACCTTTCTGGCCCGCTTAGTCGCCATTATTATTGGTGCGTACATGGAAGAAATGAGCGTGGCGGAATTATAAGGGATACGAAAAGTTAAAAAATAATTAAGAGAAATGCAGACAAAAACAAAGTGACTTTGTTGAGTAACACACTAACGCGGCGTGCTTCACCAGCAAGAAAACAACTTACCAACATATATAGCCAAAATTTTCTTACGCTGATCGAGCATTATGGCGCGAAAATTCAACCTGAGTAAATCTCAGAAGAAAGAAAAACCTTTTGTAAGGCCAGAATACTACTTCAAGTAGCACAAAAATAGACTGCTCAGGACAAGCTCTAACCGCTGATTACGTTAAAAGTTAAAAGTGCAATACGTGCAGTAGTTTGCGAGTTATACTCAAATGAATGGTGGACTATGAATAACGCTATTATTCGTTTCGCTAAAAATGGCCTTCTGCTCTGCAAGCAGCTAGCAGAAAAAAACAAAAGAAAATGAAAGATTAGTAAAGCGGAATGCGTACTAAATAGGCCCAGCTATCTATGAATGCTCTATACAGCCCGTAGTACCTTTCAAACACTATGGACTTCGTAGGTGGCCGAAAAGCATACTCTGCAGGCATACATAGCAAATATAGGCAAATAAGCTCTAATTTTGCTCAAAAACTAGAAATCCAGTAAAGAATATTATGTTTGCATGGGAATTCAGGAGAGCTTATAATTAACCCAATGTGAAGGCTACAGCCTACGATTGTCAGTGGACACTGAGCCACATAACCCACTAGGAATAGAGAGTTTAGTATTGTTTAAGCCTCTAAGTCGTTCTGAAGTTTGTAAAACGGTTGCATTAGCCAGGTCTACATGAGTAACACAGGAGCATTTCGCATCAGTAGAAACACACTGGCCCTAAAATTACGCAACGTACTTAGCTAAACGTTGCAAGAATTGATCACTTAACCCAATTTCTATATTTATGACGCGGTCCCCAACATCAGTGAGCTAGAGCGGCCTGCCAAAAATGAAAAGAAATGAGTAAGGAAAATTATAGTAAAATTAAGCAAATTGCTATGCGGCGTGAAATAACTTTTGCTCTCCGTTGGTGCAGCAGTACCAACTCTAATTCTGGGGATTGAACATGCTCGAACATGAGGGATTGTTATGCCTCATGTGTTGCTGCATACTATTGTGTAGCTCCCTGACTAATTTCGAGCTATTTCTCTCCAAGTTTAAGTTTCGAATCAAGTGCCAGCTGTGTTCATTCAGGTGGCAATGTTAATTAGTACTATACTATCACACCGGCTACTTCCTTCGTTGTTTTCCTGGTAATATCTGTTTTAGCACCCTAAGCAAAGTGTTAAGCTAAATAAAGAGTACGATAGTTAGAGAAACTAGTGGGAGCTGGTTGTTCACCCGCCATTGCGCATAACCCATGAAAGGCTTTGGAGCCAGCTAAAAGATAAATAACACTCGGGCGGCCAAAGGTAAGAAAAGTGGTGGCCGAAAGTTTCTGGTGGTCCAGCCAGCCAGTGTGACAGAGGCAGCTCTGGCGTTGGTTAGCTTTCGTGCCAGTGAAATGGAATCTGGAAATGCGAGTGATTTACTTGCAAAAGTAGTTAAAGAAGGGGAGCTGTTTTGCATTATGCCTGTCTTCTAGTGTTGCTAATAGTGAAAGGCATATGTATGCCAGTTAAAGATAAGTATATGACGCCAAAAGAGGATAAGCGGAGAGAAAATATGTCTGCTTCTTAAGCCTAGAACTTTTAAAGTGCTCTCTGTCGACAATATGAAAGATACATATTATTTTGCTATTTACATACTGATGGCAGTTGGAAACGGCGGAGTAAAGTAGCTAGTGATCAGACTTAATAAAAACGCATCATTTAAGGCCTGCTAGCAACTGACATTTACGAAAGCACATGAAGTTACATCTAAAGCCTCTATTTAGACGGTCTTGGACAATTCCACTGAGAATCGTAGGTGTATCAGCAGCGACAAACGCTTTCAACATCTTATGCAAGGCTTAGGTCAGTTAGGATGCATTTACTAGGAGTACCTCAAAGTGCATAAGCCTCATAATCTTTTCCACGGACGCGGTGGTATAAAAAGCTGGAAAGTGATAAATGTACAGCTGAAGACAATAAATGAAGATGTAGCTAAGAGGTAAGGATTGAAATTCGCCTGCACGAATAGCTTCTTCATTGCCCTGCAATACCCTACATTAGGAATAACTACGGGTTTGCGAACCTGCCAGCCAGTATTCTAGGCAGTATTGTTTGTTGAAATTTTTAAATATTGACGAAGTGACCATTGAAAAAGAAAAGCCGCAGGGTTGTGGATACCAATTGGTCCGTTCAGCCTTTGGATCAACGTGTCAGTGAGGGGTCCGAAGCACATCAGGAACTAACCAGTAATAGCTAAATACCTCTTGCATTCAGCATTCTAATGTTAGCACCTGTACGATGCGTGCAACTGCTCCGACTGAGACCTCCTGGGTCTTGTGATTGCGGTAATGGATAAGTTAAAAAACAAAGAGTCATTGCTGGAGACGATTCATGGGGGTTATTCCTTTTTATTCCTTACAAGATGCTTAGGTGGTGGCTTCTACTCTTTCCATAGTGCAGTCATAAGACGGAATTTTCCGTAGGAGAACTCAAGTAGGTTAGGACGGGATCGTTGAAGACTGAGGTCACCTTGTACTCGGATTGCTATCCTTAAACCCTAGAACCTGTGTGCGACGGGTACCGTTAACGTCTCTTAGGTGACAAGACGGTAACGACAATGAATGTGAGGAGTTGTGAGCCCAAGGTGCTTAAATATCCTGCACTACATCGCGAGCGCCTTCAAGCTACATCAGAGCCAGTTTCGAAGAAGTGGCCTTGCGAATCGCAGATATGGGAAACGCTTTGTATATTGTCAAGACATAGGAATCATTGTACCTCCTTCCTGAATGCCTGCACGTTTTGGATCTCTCTTATTCTGGAAGGCAACCTGTGCCATATGTTCATGTACACAACTAAGCAGAAACGAGATGGCAGTCTCTACTTTGCTCTTAGCGGGGTAATGGAATAGCCCTCGTTTCGGTGTTTAGGTTTAGATGCGCACCTTAGTGTAAGGCAGGCGATATTACTGTGCAGCTTTCTATGAATTAGCTTATGTAAGAAGCCCAGTTTAAGGATAATGTGCCTTTGCCATAGGGGCTGAATTTTAAGGTGTTCACACCTTTGTCGGTAACTCAGCGTTGGCTGTGATGGAGCCAACATCTTCATAAAACGTCGCTGAGCTTTTTCAAGCAGCATGCGGCCGCGTTTTCTAATGTGCGCACGTTCCAGCAACCGGTGCTGTGTGCTATCTGCGCAGGCATACGATTGCATTTGTGGGCAATCACACGCGAGGTGGAGGCTGTTCTTCCGGAACTTCACCCGGAGCCTTTGTTTCAATATTATGACCCACAACGCAGTGTGTTGTTCTTAAGTTTGCTTGAGGGACTCCGCCGGAAGCCTTTGACTTAAACGCCTGACCGACAAAGCGGTGGGGAGCAGATCGAGCTGGGGAAAGCCACTGCAGTGACAGAGTTGGAGATGCTTGACGGCCGTCACACGCAGCCTTTGAGGTACTGGAAACATCTGTATATGTTTTGCGGCGGTATTAGGTTACACCTGCTACGACGGCGAGGCGCAGGCGGGTTTTGACGGGTTTACAGCAATTTGAACAAGGGCTGCCTGGCTTGAGGCAGACAGCAGCAAATCATAGAACACCCGGAGGTGTTCTCCCACCGTAAGAGACATTGCCTGGCCCTCGTGCTCTACGCCAATCGAGCTGCGAACATTTAACCCATAGACCTGTTGTCTTCCATGGCTAGGACTTACAGAATGATGAACATCGACCACTTTCTCACCTCCGAAGAGAATGGACTGGAATAATGGCAGGGCGCCCACACCTCACAGGAGAAGGACTCTGGTCCCCAGCCAAAGCCTTCAATTAAATGTACACCCGAAATGCTGCGGGTCTAGCACATGGTCAGTTCACTGACTCCTGTGAATTGGTGTCCTGGATCTTAGTGGGGAGAAGGTCGTACCCCAACTCCTACCCAGCGGTCGTCATGAGGAGGCGTGCAGGACGTGAGCACATGGCAGAAAATTAGACGCAATGGGTAGACCATCTCTCAGGATCTAGCCACCACCAGCCTCAGTGCACCACGGGATCTCGCGCCTCATGCACAAACTGGTTGGCGGCATCCGGTTTCTGATTTGCCTGTCATTGTGGACAGCCACAGGACGCTTGCGCCTACAGAGGGACCATGGACGGTTTGCGCTGCACCACCCACAGCTCCAACCACACACCCCATATCCAGTGTAAACCCAAAGGAATAGGACCGGGAGGCATGTGGATGGAAGCATTATTTCATCAACGGAGCCGGCCCACACTCCTTCACAGGCAAATACAAGCGCGCTGTATTTGGGAAATCAAGCGCACACAAGACGGTGGCTGGACCGTAGTCCGCTCCACACTGAGTGTATGGAACCAATCTTCGAGCCTAGCACAGCCACAAGGACCGTGCAATCCTGCCCCTCCAGCAACGGCCAACTGTCTCCTGGAGTCAGTATGGACGACGTAGTGGGTAATAGACAGGTAGGCACTTTGTCAACACGCACATCAAGCGCAGCCACACCGGGGATATCAAGCAACAGCCATTCACTTTAAATGACAAGCCGAAATAAAATAAATCCAATAATGCATACAGATACGGTGGCATAACTCTTCGCTAAATTAGCATATAAAGTAAGTTGGTTGGCAACAAATCCGCGATAAGGATAAAATGTCCACAAGTTAGCTAAAAATGCTACAAATGCAACAAAGTTACCGAAGATTGGCGCAATTAGCGTAGGCAACGTGGTCAGTTAATAGAATATTAGTCAGGTGGGCAGAACGAACCAAATAAAGTGGAATGAAATGTATCCAGCTTAAAAAGATCAAGTCTAAGTGTAAGTTGGTTTAGTCCAACTGCGGTGAAGATGCATCATAAACGCAACCTCGGCCTCAGCATGAAGTACTCAAGCATGCCCCTAGCTACATGCTACCCAGCTACATACACAAACACAAGTACCTACTTACATGGTTGGCGGCATCCGGTTTCGGATTTGCCTGTCACTGTGGCAAGCCACAGGACGCCTGCGCCTACAGAGGGACCATGGATGGCTTGCGCTGCACCACCCACAGCTCCAACCACATACCCCATATCCAGTGTAAACCCGAAGGAATAAGACCGGGAGGCATGCGGATGGGAACCACGTTTCATCAACGGAGCCGGCGCACACTCCTTCACAGGCAAACACAAGCACACTGTATTTGGGAATCAAGCGCACACAAGGCGGTGGCTGGACCGTAGTCCGCTCTACACTGAGTACATGGAACCAAGCTTCGAGCCTAACACGGCCACAAGGACCGTGCACCCCGTCCCCTCCAGCAACGACCAACTGTCTCCTGGAGTCAGTATGGACGACGTAGTGGGTAATAGACAGGTAGGCACCTTGTCAACATGCACACCAAGCGCAGCCACACCGGGGATATCAAACAACAGCCAAACAATTGAGAGAGAGAAAGAAAAAGAGAAAAACTCGATTAATGCATAAGGGAACGGTGATATAAACCTTAAGTAAATAGCATATGTAAAAAGTTGTTTACAAACAGATCCTAGCTAAGTGCACGAGGTCAGGAAGTATAGTTCACGGAGTGCCACGAACAAAAAAGGTTATGGAAATCGAATACCGTTGGCTTAGGCGATGTGTGCAAGTTAATGGAATAGAGTACAGGGAGATATTTATATGAGAAAGGAAAGCAGTAAGGTAACAACTGTAAACCCACCACCTGAAATAAAGAGACTTAGCATGCAGGCACGCGGTTAGTAAATCGAATTCAGCGTGACTACAAACGCTGTGTCGGATCGCCGTAATTCTCTGCAGGACCCGTCATCGCTTCTGTAGTGGCCCCAAATGGCACAGCGCATGGCATGGCCCACTAGACATTTATATGAGAAAGAAAGGCGTAAGGAGAGAACCGAAAACCTACCACCTGAAATAAAGAGACTTAGCATGCAACCATGCGGTTAGTAAATCGAATTCAGCGTGCCTACAAACGCTGCGCCGGTGCTGCCTACGTTCACTGTGGGACCCGTCGTCGCTTCGGCAGTGGTCCCGAGTGACCTCTCTCATGGCTCACTAGGCCTGCCTGACTAAGGCACTCGCGACCGCATGTTCTACAGCACAATGCGCTCGATGTCGATGGAGTACAATTCTTCGGTGCTTGCCACTTCCGTACTTGCCGCTTCTTCTCTGCATGCATGAGGGCTTTCTCCCGCACTTCAGCAACTGCCTTCGTGATTAGATCGCGCCATGCACGCCGATCAACCGCCTTCGATTCCCATGATCTGCAATCAAGCTTAGAACGTGGGAGGCTCACTTTAATCGTGGCCTGGTAACGTAACATTGGTTTCCCAGCATGCCGCTTCCCAATACTCAGCTGACCGTATAAGAGTTGTTTCGGTATCCGCGTCGAATCCATACGGCTCACATGACCGAGCCATCTCAGGTGTCTCAATAAAAGTATGCAGTCGACTGCATACATCCCACTTCGGCGCAACACTTCCGTGTCTGCAACTCTGGCGCCCCAGCCGATCCGCAAAATTCGCCGCAGACACTGCTGATGGAACCGCTCGAGATATCGCACATCCCGCCGGTACATCGTCCACGTTTCGCTGCCGTATAGAAGAACGGACAGTACCATGGATTTGTACACCATCAGCTTCGTGCCAATGCTAAGCTGGTGGTTGTTCCACACTCGGTACTCAAGCTTCCCGAATGCCGCTGCCGCCTTCGACACGCGATTACGCAACTCAACGTGTAGTTGCTGATCAGTCGACATCACACTCCCAAGGTAGCAGAAGCGGGAGATGGTTTCCAATACTTCAGCACCAATGCTGATTTGCGGCAATATTAAAGATTGCACCTCCGGTGAAGGCTGAAAGAGACAGACAGTTTTGCTTGTGTTGATGGTGAGCCCGAATTTGGCCGCTGTCGAATCCAGAGCACTAGTCATGTGCTGCAACTCATCTGCGCTGTGTGAAAACAACGCACAGTCGTCAGCAAACAGCAACATCCGGAGAGTTGTCTCACAGACTAGAGTTCTCGCACCGAAACGACGGATGTTCAGCAACCCACCATCAATACGGTGCTCCACACGGAAACCGTAAGCAAAAGCCGCATCAGAAGCACAAGACAACATTGCATGTAGATAGATATTAAACAGGGCAGGAGCTAAGACACAGCCATGCTTCACAACAGAGACAACTGTAAAGTCATCAGAGGTCTCTCCACTCAGCTGCACCCTCGCTCGCATACCACTGTGCAGACATTCAATTAAACTCAAAAACTTACGCGGGCAACCAAACTTACCCAACACCAGCCACAGTGCCTCGCGGTTCACTGTATCAAATGCCTTGGTGAAATCAACAAAAAGCGAGTACAAAGGCTGGTGTCGTTCTCTGCACTTCTCTTGCAACTGACGAGCCGCAAACGCCATATCTATAGTGCTGCGACTCGAACGGAATCCACACTGCTCTTCCGCCACGTTAGGTTCCACAATCTGACTCACGAGGCGATTGAGCAGGATTCGGGCAATCACCTTGCCCACACAGCTCAACAACTTGATGCCACGATAATTCGTGCAACATTGCTTGCTACCTTTGCCCTTGTACAGTAGCAGCAAAAGGGCATCCTTCAGCTCAGCAGGCACCTCCTCCTCAATCCACACGCGTTGCACCAAGTGGTGCAGCGCAGTCAACAACGCTGGTCCATCGTGTTTCAATACTTCAGGTGGGATCCCGTCGGCCACGGCACATTTGCCGTTTCGCAGCTGAGCAAGTGCTCTCTGCGTCTCATCCAATCTCGGCGTATCCGCCAGCTCCGCCTTCAAATCGTGCTGCTTCAGGCCGTTCAATGTAGGCCAGTCGATCTCTGAACGGTTGTTCAAGAGACAGTCAAAGTGTTTCCGCCAGACCTGCATTTTGTCTGCAGTCTGAGTGCAGGTAGCGCCGGAACTACCATCGATAAGTGTCCTCAGCGGCTCCAATCTCGGTCCATACACCGCCTTCAAAGAGTAAAAGAATTCCTTGTGTTGACGGCGTTCGGCGTAGCATTCCATCTGCTTCGCCTTCTCCGTCCACCATGCATTTTTTATGCGACGGAGCTCTCGGATCAGTCGCCGTCGAAGTTTACGAAACGGACTACTCTTCCCCAAGTCACTGAGGTCTGCCACATGTGCAGCAAATGCTGCATTCTCCTCTGACACCAATGCGTCAATCGTCACGTTGTTCTCATCAAGCCAATCAGGCCGCTTACAGTTTGCGCGCCCGATGGTCTCCTCCGCAGCAGCGTTCACCTGGTCGCGAATGTGGTGCCACAGGTCGCCCACTGTGGCTATACAGTCCACATCACCACATAGGCGTGCAGCCATCGCCTTCTCCAGCTCAGTACGTTTCGCCACAGTACCGAGGGAGAGAATGATTAATTTACGCAAATTCACGGCGGGAGCGCAATACATCGATTTACGAAAATATATGTACAATTTGGTCCGAACCAATTTGTGATCAGTGTCACACTTAGCTCCACGCAGTACACGTGTCATGCGCACTTCACGCATATCACGCTGACGTACGATGACATAGTCGAGCAGGTGAGCGTGACCACTCCGTGGGTGCGTCCAAGTTGCTATATCACTCGCACTCAGTGCAAACCGAGTGTTCGTGATCGTCAGGCCGTGAGTGGCACACAGTGAGAGCAGCCTGTCACCGTTCGCATTCGCTGAACCAATGCCATGCGCACCGATAACATCTGTCCACGCTGAGGCATCACGGCCAACGCGCGCGTTGAAATCACCTAGCAGAAATAGTCGGTCGCTCCTCGGCACAGACCGTATCACGGAGGATAGCTTAGTGTAGAACTGATCACGCGTGTCATCAGGATAACACATGGTCGGACCGTACGTGCTTATGAAAGTAGCAAACTTACCTCTTCCGAGTCGTAGGCGAACGGTCATCAGTCGCGCGCTGATGCCCGTTGGTTCACCCACCAGCTGGCCATTCAGGCGATCGGATATTGCAAATCCGACCCCAGGATCAGGTGGTGCCTAGGCGGCGTTCCCCACCCAGTAGAATGTGTAGCCAGCACCTGCTTCATGTAACTTACCTTGCTCAGCGAGCCGAGTTTCACTGAGCGCCGCAATATCGATGTGGTAGCGCGCCAGCTCCATTGCGATCAGTGCAGTGCGTCGCTCCGGGCGCTCGTTCGAGTTCCGGTCCAGTAGTGTGCGCACGTTCCAGCACCCGATGCTGAGTGCTTTGCGCGCAGGCATGCGATTGCATTGATGGGCAATCGCACGCGAGGTGCTCGTTGTGCTTTGGAGGTTTGCTTGAGGGACTCCACCCGGAACCTTTGGCTCAATAGCCTGACCCACAAGGCAGTGGAGAACAGATCCAGCTCAGAAATGTGATTGCAGAGACAGATTGGGATCTGCTTGACGGCCGTCACACGCAGCCTTTGAGGTTCTGGAACAGTTATCATATGTTTTGCGACCGTAATTGGCTACGCACCTGCGACAACGGCCAGACGCAGGTGGGTTTTTGGCGGGTTTGCACCAATTTGACCAGGGGCTGCCTGGCTTGAGGCGGGCAGTAGCAAACCATTGAACACCCGGAGGTGTCCTCCCACCGTCAGAGACAATGCGTGGCACTCGTGCTCTACGCCAATGGAGCATTGAGAATATCACCCGTAACCTGTTGTCTCCTATGGCTAGGTTTTACGGGAAGTGGGCCATCGACCACTTCTTAACCTCAGGAGAGGATGGACTAGGATACTGCCAGGGCGCCCAATCCTGACAGGAAAACGTCTCGGGTCCTCAGCCAAAGCCTTCGATTAGCTGAACACCCGAAAGGCAGCGGGTCTAGCACATGGTCAGTTAGCTGACTCATGCGGATTGGTGTCCTGGATCTTAACAGGGAGAAGGGCGAAACCCAACTCCCACCCAGCGGTCGCCACGTGGAGGCGCCCAGGACATGAGACTATGGCGCAACAGTAGCAGCAGTGGGTAGACCATCTGTCAGGATCTAGGCACCACCAGCCTCAGCGCACCATAGGCTCTCCCACCTACTTACATACCCCTACACAAACATACATTTTTATGACAAACCTAAATTACTTTTGTAAGTTTTTGATCACGTAGCTTTATAGTAAGATGATCATGTGTGTAAAAACGTGCCCCACCTTAATGAGAATAAAAGCTTTATTTATTTATTTAATTACTAATACATGGCAGCCGAGACCTAATGGACTCTGGACAACTAACTTGCCTACCATGATCTATTCAGTTGTGAGCACAAGTTTCAATATGGACGGTTTGTTTGTTGTCCTGAATCTAGTGAGCGATAAGTTCATGTAGTCTGTTTTGAACTGTTCATTAGGTTATACCGATACCTCCAGATCGTGCAGACTGAAGTCCCCAGCGCTGAGAGTTTAGCCGTACTTAGTGCATATTACCCGGCTCAGGCGGAAATCCATTTCTGTAGTGGACGTCGGGGTCGTAACCGACAGCTACGATACATACGTCGTTGTGCCAGTCGAAGACGACAACAGGTTGCGTCGGTGACGTTAGGTTTTAGATCATTGACTATTGCACATTGCAGGTCGCTGCGGTAGAAGAGAGGGTCTCCAACTACTATGCTGGGGCTTTCGCTCCGGAGGAGTGACATTCCTGCTACCTCAACCTCAACGTCAGCCACTTCTTGGTGCAAGCAAGTTTCGTTAACGGGAATTACGTCCCAAACATTTGCAACCTGACGTTGCCGAAGTTCTTTAAGTTTACTAAGCAGTCATTGGGTGTTAGTGTACATACATGAAAACTTCTCAGATTTAAGCAATGCTTCGTAGTTTGTGCAATTCACACGTAAAGTTTCGCCGACCAGAGAATGGCCAGCGCCTAATCGATGTTTCTGTGTGTACCTAAAGAAGAGATCAACGTCTTGTTCATCGTCTGCGTGATTAGTCCCGTGTCTACTCTTCTACGTACAGCGTAAGTATTCTTGTCTGTATCCTGTTCAACAGGTTGTATGGGCTCATTTGACACATTACTGGTGCATCGTCCTTATGTAGATTCCATCGCGTTTAATTTATTGAGTGACATATTATCACTAAGGGGCATATCCCTGACTGTCTTCAGCCGAAGCTCAAATGGTAGCCAGAAAAGAACGAGTTATCAGCTACTTCGCAGCCGCGCTACCAAATGTTTTGACTGTAGAACCATCTTCAAGTCTGTCGGGCCACATCCTTTGTAGATCCGCAGCCATGACACCGATTTCGCTAGCACATCATACACGCAGTGTTTCATGAATGTGCCACATTGTTCTGTTTACTGGGTTGTTATTTCATGCTTATAGCAGGCTTCAGTTTCAGGAACCCTTTAAAGAAGCGTCTTGGTAGAATTTTCCTTCCGGTAGTCCTTAAAGTTGTGGTTACCTCTAGGACACTCGCCGCATCAGATATCGGAAAAGCTACGGATAGAGCAGTGTTCCTTTCTGAGTCTACCTCTTGACGGTAGTACTGATATTGCTTCACTGATGGAGTTCAGCATAATGCACACAAGTCTTAACTCTCCGTAACGCTTAAGGTTTGGATTGCCGCGTAATAAGCACTGCGTGTGCAGGTTTTAGTGCAACTGCGATTAGGTTACTAGTAATGTCCCACAGGTTAAGGTCATCCAACTGCCTGCCTCCTATTGAGGTTGAGGTTGATTCTGGGATAGTGGAGCGCAGTAGGCTCAGTACAGTTAGTGATCTTTGTATATCTTTCGGCATATGGCGGGTAGTAATTGAAATACTCGCAGAGTTACCGCAGGAAACTGGTGGTGCTTGTACAGGAAGAACTGCCCTACCCTCCTCAATTTCCGAGCAAATTTGGGGTGATGTTGATTATAAATGACGACTCGTATTGGCAGTAACCGTAACCCAACATTTGATAGTATGGACTTGCTCTTTTTGTACCACTCCTTCGGGAGACTGCAAGTAAGCTTATGTGCCGTCACTCCGATCGAACTAGGAACCGCAATAATGAAAAAGGAGCCATGTGTGCTATTCGGTCAGCAGTTGTTTTCTGGGGTTTTGGAGTCGTTTGCTTTACCTTGTCACCAGCCTCTCTTCAAAGGATAGGAGTAGAACTTACTGGGAGGCTTGTGTTGTATGGTCCGCCATGATACTCCGACCGCGGTGATGTTGCTAGTCACCAGTTCCTCAAACTAGGCCTGTAGCTGGTTGTACTACATAAGGAGCATGATGTTTCGCGGTGGGAATGATGTGCATTCCATGCAGAAACATAGATAAGCTGGTAGGTTTAATAACGGCCTGACTGGATTGTACTCGGAGGCATTTCGCATGGAAAACCTTGCCGTCGTTACGGCACGTAATGCGAGTGGTGGAGAAGTTGATTAAAAAGCACTCATGCCTCACCTTTATGCAGGCGAGCACATAACTGAATCTCAGCACGGATTTCTAAGTCTTGTGCAACCAGTCAACTGAACTGCCATAATTTAGTTACCGAGGCCATTGACTCTAATCTCTCAGGTGTCGGTCTTTACCTTGAAATGCAGAAGGCGTTTGACAGGATACCA